>OZ018321.1:11192272-11462272 GCA_963969495.1 Ceratothoa steindachneri
ATAAATAGCAGAATATGAAAGCGGGGCGGGGCATCAGAGATCGACAAATAATTTTATGTGTGTAGATATTTACTAACATTTTTTCCAGTATAAATGTAGAAAATTTTCAATGTCTAGAAGAAATGCAATTGAAGTTTGAAAGGAATTAACAAAATTAGAACTTAATATCAACTCACTTTTTACCGATAGAATGAATGAGAAAAGAAAACAAAATAAGTGAACAATAATTCAAATCAGTTAAATTTAACTATTACAGAAGTTAACCCACTAAACAATAGAAGTACATAGAACAATAAGATTAAACATACCTTATGCTTGACTAGACGTGACTTCACTTGACATGAAGAATCTAATAGTAGTTATGAAGCGACACTGGATGGTAGAAAAAGTGAAGTAATAGAGGGAGAGTAGTCAGACTTTTAGTTCGTCCAAGAATTTTCAAAATTGTATAAAAGCTGAAGACGAAGAAAGAAGGATAAAATCTTTCGAGGAAATGAATGATTCGAAGGGGAGGAATATTTCCTTAAATATTTGAAATCTTGGGTTTATATAATATTTTGGTCTTTGCATTTGGAGAGAAAGTCCAAGATGCTTCAAAATACTCACCTCTAAATGAAGGTTGGGGACTTTACTTTGGAACTAAGGGGAAAATTATTCTTGAGGAGTGTTTTAAGATTTTACTAGGGGAATATTTTAAGACCCTATCTGATGACTAAGGAGTAATTTGACAGAAGAACTCCATTTCCATATAAATAATTTATGCGAAGTTTTATCACTGATATGCACTTGTTTAAAGGCCTTTTATTTAATAGTAGGGAGCTACATGTACCTTGAGTTCCAAATCACAGGTTTTTACAGAGTATTGCAGTCGCTGCCGTGAAGTCGACCTGAATCCGACTCCAGCCGTCAACTAACCACGCCCGTTAGGGTTTAACATCGCTTTAAACAGAAACAGCGTATCCACTCGGCTCGGTCCCTGCTCCCGATACGATATAAATGACGAAAAGTTTGAAGGAAAAGATAAAAAAATTGGCTGGTAAATTTGTTATATAAAGATTTCTAAATATTTATCGGAAAAAGTGGCTGGAATAAAGTTTATAGCGGACAAGTGATATAGGTAATTGGGCTCGTTATTATATTCTCTCGAAATAATTTGGACACATGATCAACTGACCTACATAAATTAATACGTAAAATCGTGATTGTAGGATTTAGATTAAATGATATTTAAAAAAAATCAAACTATTTTTCCCTCTCTTCAATCACATCCAAAAAGTTAAGCTGATTTTTCTATTTCAATTTTTTAAGTGAAATCAATATTTAAATCGATATTTAAAAATTGGAGCAAATGGGATGGGTGTTAAGATTACACAAGGCGATCATCAACCTAGCGTTTGGAGATCCGTGTTTTGAAATTAAATGGACAGCTTTCAAACCATTTAACTTCCATTGGTTGAGAAATGAATCACAAAAAAGAACAGAGAAGTGACCTGTGAGGAGTCCCTATTAAATTCATTTATGGTAATTGGTATAAAAGGTAGAAAGGTAAAAAAAAATTAGTAATATTATTAGTAGATTTTTTAATATATATATATATATATATATATATATATATATATATATATATATATATATATATGTTTGTGTGTGTGTATATATATATATATATATATATATATATATATATATATATATATATATATATATATATACATATATTAGGGTGTTTGCCAAGCAACTGCATATTTCCCCATTAATAAATTAATAGAAAACCCAGGCATGTTCAGGTTTAATTGGTAAAAAATGAAGGTTAAATCTATTTCATCATCTCTTTTATGCAGGAGTGTATCGTCTTTAGTGTATAGTAATGTTTAAACCCATAGAAGACTAATAGGTTTCAGCTGCGAGGTAAAAGGTTTACAAACCGGTCTCCTGCAAGACGAACCTCGTTGGGTGAAGAACTTTTGCAAAAAACGTCTGAATCAGATCCTTGTCAAAGCAACAAAGATTTGGCACAAAAATTCAATGTTTCAGCTTTGACGTCCAAAGATATCCTACTCAAATTGGGAGTAAGATACAATAGAGAATTTAGCTGCATCCTGAGTTTCCACAGAAGTATCTTGACCAGAATAACATTCTCTCTTTTCTGTCCCGCATTGTTCAGAGGATGAAAGATGGGTGCGAATGTAACCAGAAAACGAAAAAGGCAACCAATGGTTATCGTTAAAAAGGAAACGGCATCATCACCAAACTATTTTATAAATAGAAATCTTTGTCATAACTTTGGTAGAACGTCCTTGATCTCGTCCATTATGACGTACTGAGGCAAGAGAAAAAGTTTATTTCTAGCAACTTTATCGTGTAAAGAGAAAAGTTATCACTTGGATGGGAAGTTTTTTAACATCCTAAATACTCATCGCATATAAATAGCACCTACGAATTATCATTTATTCCTATCACTAGAGATGCCATAATTGTTAGAACATTTAGACACCAAAAGAAATCGTTAAAAACGGTCTCAAAATATTTAAAAAAAAAGCTATTTTTTTAAATGAAGAAAGGGAAATTTACATTCACGTTGGGCTTCAGTCCAACAGGAATGGACTATAAAAAATAGGCAATAAAAATTCACTGAAATTTGTTTGGGTCTCCCTTTTAAAAATATACAATTAGTTTTCATGCTCCCTATACTAATAAAACTATGCAATTGTTTCTTTGTTTTCATGTACGCATTTCACTGTCAAATATAATTTAATGCAATAAAGACGTTTTACTTTTACGAAAACAGATCCACAGAAATAAGATTAGAAAGAGATTAACACAATAGGATAAGAACCATATTATGTTGGAAGCTTTTAATTTTGAAACTAGTTCCGGAAGTGCGTACACTTCCATCTTCAGTTTGACAATAGTATTTGAACTCCCATTGAGGGGTTCTTATCTTATTGAACCCTCCTGTTAATAAGATTCCTCAAGTAGAATAACACAAGTTTGTTAAAATTAAGCCACCATTTACCGCGTTAGCTCGTTTTTAGGATGGAGAATTATATGAAAATTTCTAATTGTATGCCAATAAAATGAAAAAGAATTTTATTATTTATTTTTATATAATTAATTTAATTTATTCACGCAATTTTAAAGAAATAGTTTTAACATAAAAATACCAAATATTGATTTCAATTATTAGAAAAACTCCTTAAGTTGAAAAGTTGGCCTACTTTTTATAAACATTTTTGCCTCATTTTTAAGCAATCAAACACTCTTTTCTCGGAATCAGAGAAAAGTAGGCCTGAATATAATTGGAAAAAGTATTAATATGGTTAAAATACCAAATAAATTGCCCGAAACAGGAAGCTTGGTATAGCAGGAGTAAAAATCTTGTACTACACCTGAAATCTCTGAGAAGGACATGCCTTCCCAACTCCAGTTGCAAGGGTATGTATGGATTCCAGGGGTTGTACGGTCCAGCATACAGCAGCTGAAAGGTGAAGTTATGCGTGCCCTAATGCCCAAAAATGATCTGAAACTATATATCTTCAGCACATTTTCACTTCCTCTATTTTCATCATTCTCTTTATATATCTCTGCTTACAAAATTTCTGTAGGATATGCCCTCGTTAAGTTTAATTAAAAATATAATTTAAAAAAGACCATATACATTTAATCTTGTGGAGAATAAATTTTTCGTTTCACGGAAAAACTTCTAAGTTCACTTTCATTGTAGCAGTTTTTAGTGCTCGATAGAGTAAAACCTTTCTTGGGGGGGGGGACTTTGGATGATAGAGAAAGATAATGACCCACGATAAGAAGAATAATGAGTATCTAGAGATCGTGGGTTCTTTACTGTATCTTCTTAGTTTAAATATATATGATTAAAAAGAGAAGCTCACACTAATTCTCCGTCCCTGTGTTGTCTATAAATTCACATTTTTTAGCTCCAACGCTCCTTTCACACTTGCTACATCCACTTGCTACAAAGAATTCCCAAGTATCATGGAGTTTGTCCAAGCGCAACTAATATCTAAAGCCGAATGGTAGACTATAAAAATGCTCGCACATGGTTCATTTTTTTTTATTATCCTCTTTTCCTCAAAGATTTCACTATTATTTCATCTACTTCCTATAAGTTAGACGTTTGAGATCATTATATATAAAATAAAAGATTATTGATCTTTTTAGTTGGATGTCCGTTGTCAAAAGAATATAGATCCATCCAGAAGGAGAGGCCATTAATTTTTATGTATGTAACTCTTTCATTAGTTAAGATTAGTGTGAGCGATAATTTTAGAACTAAAACCCATATTTTGGATTCATTAAATATTCTTAAAAAAAATTAGATTCTTATGATAATATCTCTGCTACAGCCTTGATTGTTAAGAGGTATATTCTGGTTACTTTATAAAAGATCTCCCATTAGGAATATCAGTGGCTTAAATCCATTAAGCCGGTGCTCCTCAACTTTTTTCACAAAAGTGTTTGACTGTAAGACTTTGGAACATAATTAAACTTTCTGCACACTTTATAAAAAGAATAATGTCTGAGAAAATCTAACGATAAAGGGAATACTAATGTCTTTGAGATAACTTTTAAATCATTTGATGAAAAGGACAAAGTTATTTCTATATTTAAAATTGCTTAAAGATATTTGAATATATTTTTGGTTACTATGATCAATAAAAGCTATGAAAATTAAACTATGCTTCATCTATTTCTCGGTACAAAAAATAGGGGTCACATGTTTTCAGACATAGTTTGTAAAATTTTCTAAGGCATTTTAATTTTCATGGCTGCCATCCTTAGGTAAAACTAAATCTAAATGATAAACATGTTGCATAGCTGTAGTGAAACAAAATTCAAGCTGCTTTCAAATTACCGAAGTAATTTTCCAGTGGTTAAGAGTTTAAAACCGACACAAAGCTTACATACAAAGTTAAATAAGCCTATTTTGCTGGATTGAATAGGCCCACTCGCTTATGCATGAGATCATAGGACACAAACTGAAAAATTTCTCTCGAGATTTTTTTTTGTTTTTTAATTAGGAATTTTCCGCTCCACGTCTTGCCAATTATGGTTCTTCTCTGATCTTTTCAGATCCTTGTAGCCCTTTTTTTTTACTAATATATCCCACAACGTGGAAAAAAAACACTGGAAAATGAATTGGATTGTTAACTTTTAATTATTATAACAAATGGGAATAATTTTTAACGAGAAGTTAATAACCTTAAAACAATACAGAATCATGTCCTTAACAATAAAGTCCATTAACGTGTGATATGAATTTATATTAATATAATGATATTTAAATCGTTCAAACGTCTATAAAAAAACAGTATCAACTGAATTTAACAAAATCTGATTGAGGCAAAGGCTTGCAGAAGGGGGAAGGGTGTAGAATCATGAGATATATATATATATATATATATATATATATATATATATATATATATATATATATATATATATATATATATATACGTTCCTGGTGCCTAGCGATCTAAGTATTCTCGATTCATTAAGTTCTTGACATTTTTCGGCTAACTTGACGTCTCTCTTTGCAGTTTTTGTGTCCACAACAGTCTGGCAGTGATTCTAGGCCTCCCCTTTTCGCGGTTTTGGTCTTTACAAAAAAGAGCTTCCATTTCGCCTCGTTAATATTTATTTACTTAGCAAAATGCAATCACAACTATTTCGTTGAAGTATTCGCTTAGTGGGCAAGAATCCATTAGTTTATACTGAAATATTTGATACCTATAACACTGATCAATACCAAATTTATTATCTAGATTCTTAGCTGATTTGGGACAATTATAAACTACCGAATCGAAAAATTCATTAGTTTTGCTTAATCAGGTCAACCTTTTGATTTATCGCCACATTGTGTTTTTTTTTATTTAAATGTACGGGTCTTTTCTATTTATATGATGCAAAATTTTTTCCATTTTCTTTAAATAAACTAATTATAAAGAGTTTACATGCAGCAAATTTTGACTAACTGGTATTTTTTCTTTTGTATGTGAATGAAATGGATTCGGCCAAATCTTTCGGAAATAACCTGCGGTGAATATACTTTTGTTCCTAACAGAAATCTAGTGACAAGTTCTATAAGGCCCCATTTTACTCAAATTGTTTTATTTCTTTTAAATTGTGTTTGTTGGGCACTACGCCTCTTTTTTTTCTTCTTCTTTTTTGTAGTAGTTTAGTATTTTGGGCACTTCGTCTCTTTTTTCTTCTTCATAGGTAATATTATTTTTGTTTGAAATTGGGCACTTCGCCTCTTTTAGTTTGTTCTTTTTTTGTTTTTAGTAGTTGGGCACTTCGCCTATTTTTCTTTTTTATTATTTGTCTTATTCGTGGAGTCTGAATCGTGGAGTCATTTTTAGAGTAGTACTTTGGTGATCATCTTCTTCTTCCATCCGGTGGAATATATAATTTGTGCTATCTGAACAAGGCTACTTGGTTTTCCTGGGAGCACAGTCTTCTACTGGCGAATAGTGCTCTCCTTGTAGCTCGCCCAATAGCTTGCTGCGGTATATCTAGGTCCACTTCTAATTGCGGGAGGATTTCGTTTTCGACCTTTTCCCAGGTTTTTCTCCCTAGCCTTTAGAGGACTATATTCAGTGGCTCGAGTCCTGCTCTTGCGTGCAGTTCCGTCTGCCGAATATTGTCCAAATCTCTTCGCACCGGTTATAAGCAGGGTAGCCTTGTTCTGGACTCTCTGCATACATTTAAGAGAGGTTGAACTGGCTGCCTGCATAACCACTGCGGGGTACACCAGTACTGGTTGCACCAGAATGTTATACAGCTTTCTGATGTTCTTGGCGCTGAGATTTATGAACCTGTACATTTTTCCCAGTTCTCTCTTAGCTAGGGAGATTCGGCTGTTGATGTGCGCCTTATTCCCCCTTGAGGTGAGGAGCAGACCCAGGACTTTACCCTCGTTGGAGTACGGGTAAAGCTCGTTTCTGACGATGACGTCGTCCCTTTTCCGGTGGTTCATTGGGAGGATCTGAAACTTTCGGTGGTTTGTTTTAATTTTCCACATTCTTTCGAATCGGTTAATGTTTTCGATTTCGGTGGCTGTCTCCCTTGCTTGAACTCCAGCGTTCCTATAGGAACTGGGGATGATTTGAGTGATGTCATCTGCAAATTGCAGATACATCACATCCTCCCCAACTGGAGCAGGTAAGTCCAACGTGTACATAAGGTACAGCATCGGACACAGACAGCTACCTTGTGGAACCTGAAAGAGATGGCGACCATGTATCAAAAACGCGTGTTTGCAGTCATGATGGCTGATTACGATTGGACTCTGAAGACAGACATCTCTAAAGCTGTGCATTCTAGGAGTTTGAAGAAACGGAAGTTCATGCCCTGAATTCTGAACAATGATTGTATAATATCCAATTTACATCTACGAGACCTACCCCTATCACGATCTACTATTCAATTTCTATTAATCAATTTCTGTAACATTTAATAAATTTTCCTAGAAAACTATTTTTCTATCTTAAAAAAATATTTTAGATGAGAAATATTAACAAAAATCAACCAAAAATGTAACAAAAATGTAATGAATTTAGTTATAAGATCGGATTTTTAAAAAAATCGACCTATTACAAAAACCTGACCTGATCGGAGAAAACGGGACATTTTCGAATTCCGCGGTGTAAACTCGTCCTAAATCAGTTGAAAAACCTTTTTTTAGTAACCCAGTGTAATTATTTTCTTTTTTAATATATGGTATTCACAATATTTAGTAGTAAGTTGACCTTGTATATAAGAAAAACATGTTTTTATATGAATAAAAAAAAATCGATCAGACTAAGTCAGACATTTTATAATGAACAGGAGAATGGTTACGTGCCATTAATTAATTATAGTAGACCCTAATGAAATTATATGTCAGAGTATTAAATACTAATGACTATGACATTGTCCTTTGAGACAAAACATCTCGGCATCACAATATGTTATATGAAATGTGATTAAAATGCATTACAATGAAAATATAAATGAAGTTTTAATTTGATTCATTTATTATCCTAGTGGCACTAATTATTTTAAATATATCAGTGTAACTTGAAGAGGGATAACACAGCATACACATTTTGGAAAAGCACGTGTTTATTAATATAATATACTTACAAACCTTTCTGAGTACATTTGTGAAGATGTTTTACTAAAAAAGCTGATATAATTTAATGTTTACAAGAAATCGCGTAAAACGAGATTTTAAGAGCAATATGAACACGTCTCTCATTCATTTGTGCAGAAATTTACAAAAGACAATTTAGGAAAACTATTGCCAAAAAGTTGTCAAGAGTGTTTCCTGATTCTTAAAATTGCAATAAATGTGTGCATTTAGGGAATATATTCCTGAACAAAAGGTAAAAATGTTGAAAGAAACCAGTCACAGTAAACAGATATGTGAGGGAATTCCCACGTGGAAGATCTTTAGCAGAAAGGAACTCCCATGTGTAGCAAAAGGCCCGGCTAGGACTAAAGTGGTAAGCCTACCCCCCTACCCCTTCCACAAGCGGTAGCCTCGGATCAAGTCCCCCACGATTCACCTTTATGCCGGCTAAAATAGCTCTGCACGAAGATTCGAGGCTCTTCGAGAGTAGAGCTGTTTCCCGTTAACCCCTAACTCCGGGAAGAGCCTTGGATATAAATAACGTTCGACTCTCCGGAAGACACACAGAGTTGAGAAGTCTCGCCAGAACCCAGAAGATTTCGCCATGGTTCCTAGTCAAGTGCTAGCAACAAAGCAAAGTGACAGCTGGACTATTTTGTGTATTTGGAATTAGCCCCAGCCAGGAGGTAATTCCACTAAAAGATCGCCCGAGTGATTTTCCTGACTTCTTTCATCAACTCCTGTCGAAACCCAACTCATTTCGGGTAGCCGAAATACTCTCCCCTGGACCGGAAGTTACCCCACCCCCCCTGTGCTTTGGGAGAACCGTCATCACTCCAACCTCCCGCTCTGAAGTCCGAGCGGTCTGACCTCACGTACCGAAGACATCCGTAAGCCAACCCCCCCTCCCCCCTTCAGTAACCCGATTGAGTTAATCTCCCCCCCCTTTGTTTATTGATGTGATTTTTGCCCGTTTATTCTCTGAGGTAATTTTACCCTTCAATTCTCTTATTAATTTTTTTGTGTAAATAAAATACCATTTTTGATCAAGTCTCCTTAAATAACCTTGAACTTTGCCATTGTCCATAATTTACCTGACCTCGTTGCACACTCTCGGTACTCAGCCCATCTGAACGCGTGGTTTTCCGTCCCTTTTGTCGGTTCGCTTTCAAGTTATTGGTCCTCTTCCATAGATATAATATGGTATTGATATAATGTAATGTCATACCACGACAAGGTACAAGAACCATATTTCACAACTATGGGAGAACATTCTTTTCCACTCAGCCCTAATCCTCTTAGCGATAAAAACAAAACCTGGTAACCTACTGGAGACTTCCCTGGTCTTGTTTGGAGCTTATACGAGTAGAGATTAAAATAACGTGTGAAGAAGTGTAAGAATAGCAAAGTTATGAGCATACGAATGATTATGCCAGAATATACAACTTAATGAATCACTCATATATAAATAGAAGTGGGGATGATAAAGAACTTTTCAAAAGCCCATTGTTAAAAACCTTAAAGCGAAGGCATACAAGAACATATAAATTCTATGGTGGGACATGATCGTAGAGACAACCTAATCAAGAAGCCATTGCATTCTTTCTGGTGGCTCTAGCAAAACTTCAGGAGATGGTAAACATACTGTGCAATCATGGAATAATGGCCTGATTCAGACACATGTTCTTATCTGATTTGATAGGTCGATAACTTTTGGCTTGGCTTTGGGGACTTTATCGAGGTCGATGATGACGGTTGCCATCTTAAGGGCATTAACTTGCACTAGGTTTAAACGGGTAGAAATGTGTGCATTCTTCGGACCTATATCTTGACCGAGGAGGGAAGGACCCTGTTGGCAGGAGAAGCTCGAGAGGACGAGGCCTTATCCTTGGCTGCATGGAGCTGCCGAGACACCGGTCTGTTGGTGCTCGCCTTTAGGCACTCCAGATCCTTGTCTGTGATCGGGGTATCTTTCCTCTAGCCTTTGCCTAAAAAGGCAGAACACACATCACAGTGGGGAGGAGGGGATGCAGTTGTTGGTAGGCACCAGGCCGTGTCCAAAAACCGGGGGGCTTGCACTTTAGTGTTAGGTTCCTGCATTGCTTGAGGCTTCTGCCGCTGGCTAGCCCTTGTGGTGAAAAGGGAAGCCGAGTACGTAAGAAGCCTTCTCCTGTCAGTACATAGCCATTCCATTACCAAGACTCGTGCTTTGCCTCCTCGCTGCCACACACGGTATTTGCTTGTCCCGTAGCCCCAGGCTGTTTCAGTAGGGGATCTCCGAGCAGCAGTTGGCTTAAAAGGTCTAAAGATTGGCTACTAGCAAGATTTAAAAATTGTTGCTCCACTTGCTATTTGGAGGCACTGAGTTACTGATTTAAATATGCTGGCAAGAGAGGAGCTTGCGCTTCACAGACTTGCCTTTGGTCTGTGCCCTATGGCCAAGAAACACAACACAAGCAATTGAAATGTCTACTTTGGGCTAACTTTAAACAGAATAATTAGATTTTCAAACTCGAAATAAAGAACAATGATTATAAAAGAAAAGACCAGGAGTTTTATTTTTTTAATAATATTGAAAGAAAAAAGAACATTTTTAATGACATTTCTCAAAATATCAGCTTTGATGAAAGAATTAATTTTATCGAATCAAGAGAACTTTTCTTGAATAAAATGGCGAAGCCATTTCCTGGTGTGATTATTTAAAAAACAGCTTAGATCCCAGCATGTAGACATGCTTTTTGCATAAATGAGACGATCGCATTGAGTCAATTTTTAAGACGCAATGGAAACAACATTGGCATTATTCTTGCTCCTCGAAAGGAAGAAGATGTACAAACTCTAGGTTAGCGTTTGAGAAGATCAAGGATTAAATAAACAATACCTACATTTATCCATAACCCTATATTTAAGAACGAGATTTTTTGAAGGTATTTGAATAAGATTTTTTCTTTTAGTTCGGTTGTCACCTAAGTATATTTAATTTTTTTATCAAAGTTATTTCTAATAATTCCTTTATAAGAAGAAGAAGAAGAAGAAGAAGAAGAAGAAGAAGAAGAAGAAGAAGAAGAAGAAGAAGAAGAAGAAGAAGAACAACAACAACAACAACAACAACAACAACAAAAACAAGAACAAAAACAAGAAGAAGAAAAAAGAACAAAAACAAAAACAAGAAGATGAAGAAGAAGAAGAAGATGAAGAAGAAGAAGAAAAGGGTGTTCAGGGTGTTAAAATATAGAGTCTATAAAGGGGATTAAAAAAGGCGGTTAAGATTAGCAAATAAGGCCGTAGGCCACACCCCGCAGCGGTGCCTGTGTAACTAAGCTCTTCCTGTTAAGGGAGAGAACAGCGGCTTGTAATTTTAATAATGCATAATTGAGAATAGCAATCATCACGATGAATGCTTAAAAATCAATTTAGTAAAATTCAGTCAACGAATAATCTACAAGTTTAGAGTATATGTGATTTGATCACACTAGTTACTTGTTCACAGTGGTTTAGTTTTTATATGTTATTTGATCATAGTAGTTTAGTCTGTATTTGTTATTTGGTCCTAGTCTTTCTTTATCTGTTACTTGGTCATAGTAGTTTAGTCTTTATCTGTTATTATGTGATAGTGGTTGTCTTTACCCGTTATATGATCATAATGGTTTAGTCTTCATCTCTAATTTGCTCATAGTGGCTTAGAAGTCATCAGTTATTTGGTAATAGCGGTTTAATAATTACCTGTTATTTAGTCATAGTGGTATAGTCTTTAACTGTCATTCCGTCATAGTGGCTTAGTCTTTACCTGTTATTTGATTATAGTGGCTTAGTCTTTATCTGTTATTTGATAATAGTTCTTTAGTTTTTATCTGTTATTTGATCATAGTGCTTTAGTCTTTATATGTCATTTGTTCAGAGTGGTTGAGTATTTAATTATTTTTTTTTATGGTGTTTTAATCTTTATCTGTTATTTGGTCATAATGGTTTAGTCTTTATCTATTTTTTATCATATTGGGTAAGTTTTAATTTTCTCTTTTGTCATAGTGGTTTAGTCTTCATATGTTATTTGTTCATACTGGTTTAGCCGTTATCTGTTTTTAACTCATATTGGTTTAGTCTATCTTATTTGGATATAGTAGCTAATCCTTTACCTGTTAGGTTAGTTGATCATAGGGATGTATTCTTTATCTGTTTTTTAGCATAGTGGTTAGTCTTTATGTTATTTGATCTTTATGATTGAATCCTTCTTTTTTGTTGATAATAAGGGCTTAGTCTTTATCTGTTTTTATCCTAGTGGGTTAATCTTTATATTTTCTTTCTTTATTTGTTTTTTTATCATATTGGTTTAGATTTCATTTGTTTTAGTCGCGAGCGCCTCTACATCTCACTATGTCGGTTGATCGGTCCCCGATTTGATTTGTTTTTATTTTTGTAATAACATTGTAACTATCCGGCCGATTTTAACAAAATTTGAAACCCTTACGTTGTTTTATATTCTCTTTCGAATTCTATAATTGCCAAAGTCCTCCTAGGTTAGCCCTGGAATTATTTTGTTTTGACAATAACATCATAACTATTTGGGAGATTCTAACGAAATTTGAACCCATTATGTTGTTTTGCATTCTCTTTCGAATGATTTAATTGCCAAAATCCTCCAAAGGTTAGACCGAGAATAATTTGGTTTTGGCAATAACATCATAACTTTTCGGCCGATACTATGCTAGACTAGACTAGGCTATATTATGCTATACTCTGTTTGGCAAGCCTAGAATGGGCTATACTATGCTAGTCTATTTTAGGCTAGGCTATACTATGGTAAGCTATGCTAAGATATAATGTACAAGGGTAAGATATACTATATTAATTTAGGCTATAATATGTTAGGCAAGGATAGCATATAGTATGTTAAGCTATGATTGACTAGGGTATAATAGGAGAGAATAGGCTATACTTGTCTAGGATAGTTAATGCTAGGCTAGACTAGGCTGTACTAGGCTATGCGAGACTAGGCTAGGCAAGCTATGGTATGATAGGTTAGGCTATGATATACTAAGCTATGCTACACTAGGCTAGGCTTTGCTATACCAGGTTAGGATAAGCGAGGCTTTGCTAGGGTAGGCTAGGCTAAGATCTAATAGTCTAATCTAGGCTAGGCAATATTATGATATACTATACTAACTAAGATATGGTAGGGTAAGATAGGCTATGATATACTATCCTAGGCTATGCTAGCATAGGCTAGAATATGCTAACTAGGCTAGGATATGATAGAATATACTAGGCTAGGCTCCGGTTTACTAGGCTAAGATAGGCTATACTAAACTATGGTAAACTAAGATAGACTACACTAAGTTTCAATATGCAATTGTAGGCTGTGCTAAGCTAGGCTAGGTTATACGCTGCTGGGCAGGCTAGGCTAAATTATAGTATACTATACTAAGCTAGGCTGACTTATGCTACACTAGGCTTATTTAAGGTATGTTAGGCTATATATACTATGCTAGGCTATATATGTAAGTCTATACTAGGCAAGGCTAGCGTATACTATAATATTCTATGCTATGATATACTAGGCTGGGCTATACAAGGGTATGCTATGCTATGCAAGGCTATGCTGGACTATACTACGCTAGATTAGGCTAGATTATAGTGTTCCATGCTAAGCTACGAGGGGCGGTCAATAAGTTTTGCGAATTGGTAGGGCAAAACAGAGGAAGGGGGATGGCTGTTTGTGACGGTGTTAGGACAAGTTATGACAAGTCAGGACCTGCAGCCGCACACTCCTGCCTCATCTATTTAAGAAGCAGTAGCTGATAGCAGATCGTCAGTCACAAATCTTTCAACAATGGAGAATGTTGAGCCCCGAGCAGTGATCGAATTTTTGACCAAGGAAGGCAAGAATGCAAAAGAGATCCATGAACGCATGGTTGCAGTGTACACCGACACCGCCCCTTCTTATGCAACCATTGCTCGCTGGAATAGGGAGTTCTGCCATGGTCGTGAGTCCCTTGAAGATGACCCAGGTCCAGGACGCCCGTCAGACGTGACCAACGAGGACAATGTGGCCGGTGTGGAGAGGATGATCCTCTAAAAACGACTGGTGAAGGTTGAAGAAATCGAGCGATAACTTGGAATATCACATGGAAGTGTTATTAACATCATCCACGACAATTTGGCCATAACCAAGGTTTCTGCCCGTTGGGTCGTTAGGAACTTCACGAAACCTCACGCCCCATGATCGACTTCAACGTCGTCAAAATTCAAAGGAGCTGCTGCTCCTGTACAACCAAGACCCGGCGGGATTCGAGTCACGCGTAGTGACAGGTGATAAAACTTGGGTCCATTCCTGGGATCCCGAGACCAAGCTCGAAAGCATGGGCCTGGAAGCACAGGGGCTCTCCGCCCCCCATCAAGTTACGGACCCAACCCTCAGCTGAAAGGATCATGGCCACCATCTTCTGGGATTCTGAGGAAGTGTTGATGGTGGACTATGCGCCTCGTGGAAGGACCATCACAGGCCAATATTACGCCGAGGAACTGGCTGGGTTGAAGAAGTGCATCCATCAGAAGCGGCGCGGCAAGTTGACACGCGGTGTCTTGCTCCTCCACGACAATGTCCCTGTCCACAAGGCCAGAGTTGTACAAGCTGCCCTGAGAGAGTGCAGATTCGAGGAGCTCAACCATCCCCCCTACAGTCCAGACCTGGCCCCTAGCGATTACTTTTTATTCCGCCAGCTCAAGGTTGCACTGCGTGCACGCCGGTTTGGGGACGATAAAGATGTCCAGCTCGCCGTCCAGGAATGGATTGAACAGCAGTCGGGAGATTTCTGGTTGTCGGGAATTCGAAGCCTCAGGGACAAGTGGCGCAATTGCATTGAAGTCGAGGGTAGTTATATTAAAAAACAATAAAACACTTTTCCTTATATCTCGTTTCCTTATATCCGAAATGCAAAACTTATTTACCCCACCCTCGTAGCATAGGTTAGGGTAGGCTAGCCTAGACTATGCCAAGATATAACATGCTAGAATAAGATAGGATATACTATGCTAGGCAGGGCTTTACTATGCTAGACCACTTTATACTATGCTAGCCTAGGTTATACTAAGCTAGATTAAGGTAAGGTAGGCTATGGTAGATAGGCTATAATATGCTAGGCAAGCCTAGGATATACAAGGATATGTTAAGCTGTATTATGTTAAACTATTCTAAACTATACTAAATTAGGATATGCTATACTATATATTCTAAGCTAGGCTATACTACGATAAGCTATACTATGCTATACTATGATAAGCTTTACTATCCTATATATGCTAGTCTGTACTATGCTATGTTAGACTAGGCTGTACTATGGTTTCTAGGCTAGGATAGGCCATACTATACATTCTCTGCTAGGCTAGGCTAGGCTAGGCTAGATTAGTCTAGACTAAGTCATACTATAGCAGGTTAAGCTATACTATGTAAAGCTAGGCTATACTATGCTAGCTACGCTCGGGTATGGTATGCTACGTTCTGCTATTATAGGGAATCCTAGTCTTTTTCACCTTGCCAATTCTATAAATAGGGGTTACAAAAAGTTAAGGCCTGCTATTTTAATTAAAAAAATATATGCATTTCAATATAATTTAGTTCTGCTGCATTATAAGCTATCAGAAAGTTGTGACTTTTTAGTCGCGGCCGACTTTATATCGGTCGGTCGATCTGTTCCAGTTTTGCTTTTTTATTAAATAATATTGTAACAATTCGGCCTATTCTAACAAAATCTAAAACTCTTATGTTATTTTCCATTCTCTTTATAATGATACAATAGCCAAACTTCTCCCAAGGTTAGCCCGGGAAATATATTTTTTTGGCAATAACATCATAACTATTCTGCTGATTCTAAAGAAATTTTAAACCTTTATATTGTTTTACCTTCCCTTTTAAATAATATAATTGCTAAAGTCCTCCCTAGGTTAGTTAGGGAATTAGTGTATTTTGTGCAATAACATTATAATTATTCGGCTGACTCTAACGAAGTTTGAAACCCTTAAGTTGTGTACACACTCTTTCGAATTATAGAATTGCCAAGGTCCTCCCAAGGTTACTCCTGGAATTATTGAAAGGCGTAAGGACATAAATCAGAATAAGTGAGGTCACGAGACTTTTTAGTCAGCAGACCTTGTTTGGTTACAGTGGTCTAGTATTTACCTGTTATTTGATCACAATCGTTTAGTCTTTATGTTATTTTGTCATAGTAGTTAAGTTTTTATCTTCTCACACCGAAGGTTCAAGTGCATACCTTTGATTGGATCTACTCTTTGTTCGAATTTTATAATGAGTTTATCATTTTCACCTTTTTTTGCCAATGTGGTTAACTTTGCAGGCTAGTACCTGGGTAGCTTTCATCAGCCCATCCCTGTCGGGGCCATGAAAAGTGTATCACATCATGTCCCTTGCCCTTATTTGGGGGGTGGAGTAACATACCTGCCTTCCCACCCCTTCCCTCTTTCTACTACCCAAATATTTCTTTTCCCGCAGTAGCTTTCCGTCCTGCAGCAGGCTCTGAAAGCACTACATCTACACATTTTCACATGCTCCAACTTCACCACTTTCTTTACATATATTCATTACAAACTTTGTGTAGGGAGATGCCATTTTTGGTTTTCCTTTAATGAAAGAAAATCCAATATGAAGAACTAAACTGTAGTTGGTCAAGGCGAATCATAATTTGTGGGCCTCTAAGGGTGATTTTGTGGGCATCGTAGCGTGAGTTACAAGTTCATCTTTATCATTATCGTCCTTCAAATAAAGAACTTCTTATATTTTAAAGGATTCCTACTGAACCAAAATCTGGCATTGAGTGAAAAACGGCCGATTTTTTCCCTGAAAATTCGTTTCAAACTTAAATTTTGGTAAAGTTGAAGATAAGCTCCTCGGCTGATAATTTATATTTATAGATTATTCGTATATACGTTTGGTTACTGGAGGCTGGTTTAGAGCCAGGCTATGAGTTACTATATGGGAGGGGGGGTGCTCCGCCCTCCCATACCCACCGCTAGATCCGCTCGCCCTCAGGACAAGTAGTACGACGAAAGATTTTCGAACAAAGGACGAAAACACAATCGTACTACTTCTTCCTGAGGGCAAGCGGAGAGAGGTGGGAGTATGGGAGCCGGAACCCCCCCCCCATATATTAACTCATAGCCCAGCTCGAAACTGGCTTCTAGTAGCCAAATGCATATACGAATAATTTATATATATATATATATATATATATATATATATATATATATATATATATATATATATATATAATAGTTTCGCCTCGCCGGCATAGGAACCTTCCCGCGGTCGCACAAAAATGGTGAGACTATTCTCATCTTCCGATGCGTCTGGTCCTGGAACCCTTTCCTTCGGACGGAGGGGAGGAAACCCCATTCGACCCCACTATAAATCCTCCGGCGGCAGAGTTGGAAGTTAGTATCCGCGGCCTGCCCGGCCCAGTCAGTATCCTCTGCCCGCCCTCCGTCGGTACCCGCTATTAGCGGCAGTTGAACTCTACACAGTTCTTGTAGAACCCATCAATCTCCTGGCATTCTCGTTAATTCGCGTGAGTCTACCTTGACACGTTTCCACCCGCTCCTCAAACGCTCAGTCTCGATTCGTGTTTTACTCAAAAGCAAGATCTAAGTTCACCCCGTTAATAGTCATTGTCAAGAGACTATTATTTGAACTTTGCGCCAAGGCAAGGATTATTGCCTCGGACCAAATCTTCGAGGTAACTGCAACGCCCAACTCTCCAGCATAAGTGCTCTCACCTTACCCCCCCCCCCCCTCCCAGTGTAAATCTTCATCGTCGGCTTCGTATACGCTCAAGGTTATTCAAGCGACCCTCGGTCAATATTGTTCGTTTGTTTTTACAGTGACCGTCCCCACCAATTCTACCCCCTTTTGCCGCTGAGCCCCTTTTCCATCTAATGTGTATATAGCTTGTTTTAAAACTCCTTTTAACCTTGTAAAATAATATTAATTTGCATATTAGTAAAGTTATTTTGTACCCATTTTTCTGTTATCCCGGAACCTCCAAGAATGTCGACTGTTGGCCAACCTACATTCGGTTAATTTGCACTCTACTTATATTATAAATCTCCCATGCACTCGAAACACAGAAAGGACTTGACCCTATTCTACGACAGAAATATATAGGGTGAAGATTCGTTTTAACGATTCTTAACTCTTTTATTTATAAACTGTTTTCTGCACAAAGCTTTGATTCAAACAAGAGGCCTAAAAACGTTTAAATTCAAACCTGATGGTAGGCTTTCGAAGTAGGAATATTACGAGTTATTACGAATATTACGAACCGTTCTATAGAAGGGCAATTCTTCCCACAGGTTCTAAATAAGGGATTATCCATCAAACCCATTATCTGGGTTCGAACAGAATGGTTAAAGTTTATTTGTCAAATTTTGGTAATGATTCGTTTTAACATATTTTCGCAAATGAATTTAAAAATGTGTTTTTCTTATGCAGTTTTATGTGTACTTTTCAGATCTGAAGATCGTTTTTGTTGGGAATATATACTTTTCCTAGTATGGACTTCGGTCGATTTTGGGTAAAGTATGATTTTCCAGGAAAAACTAGATCAGATCAGATCTGAAAAGTACACATAAAACTGCATAAGAAAACCACATTTTTAAATTCATTTGCGAAAATGTGATCAAACGAACCATTACCGAAATTTTCCCAATAAAGTTTAACTTTTCTGTTCGAACCAAGATAATGGGTTTGATGGATCGAACTATATTTAGAACCTGTGTGAAGAATTCTGCTTCCAAACAACGGCTCAGATAAGATTTCATCTTAACTTGGTCCAGGAATTTAAGTCACTGTGATGGGGCTCGACTCCTATTCCCAACTGTCCCCTCTACCACTATATTTGATCAGTGTCTGGAATGGACGGAAGAGGGAAATAGTTAGGCACAAAAATGCCTAACTTCGCCTTTGCACCACCTCTTGTTTCCATAGGAACTAACGACGATATGCCCACGAGATGCTACTTTGAATGCAGCCATAATGAGAGTGAACCTTGCTTTAGGAATGTGTAGGGCCAGAAAAAAAATGGTGGCTTAGTGTGTACAGGGCCTTTAAGGGGGTATTATAAACCCCGACGACTAAGTTTAATGCAAAGGAAACACCCTCAAACCTATAAACTTGATTGCCTTTTAGGCGAAATTCATACATGAGAGAAATAAAAATGACACTGGCCTGCCTTTTAAAACTTAATTTCAAAGGTTTCCCAACTAATTTAGAATCATTTATGCATTCTTGAATTTAAGAATATAATTAGTTTTCTTTGGTCAGTTCTGGTTTCTTAGATATGCTTGAATTATATTAGAATGTATATTCCATAATAGCGCTATCATCCAACCGTTTATTACTTGTTTTGTCACATATAGTGATGAGTAACCATACATAACCTACTTTGTTCATCTTTTCATGTCTAGATTTGCATTAAAATGGATCGTACGTGTAAGAATCATCCGAATAGGTTTTGATCCATCAGTGGACACGTTGCTCTTCCAGACCATCAAGCAAAAATCAAGGATTTTGTTAAAAGGCATATCATGCTTACTTTAGAGTGAAACTAGGGAACCAGGATAAGCCATTTGCTCCCCATATTTGCTGTAAAACATGTGCGGAAAATTCACGGAATTGGAATAATAAGAAAAGGAAAAGTATGCCATTTGGTGTCCCAATGGTATGGAGGGAAGGCAAAGATCATGTCACCGACTGCTACTTCTGCATGACAAATTCGAAAGGCAACAATCGCAAGAACAAGCACCACGTTCAATATTCCAATGCTCTTTCTGCTATAGAACAAGACCCACATGGTCCCGATCTTCCTGTTCCTGAGCCAGATATTACTATGGGTTCTAGCTCTGATTCCGAGGCTAGTGTCACTACCGATACAGCTGACTTTGATGCATACGAGCCAGAAGAGGGCGACCAAATTTTGCCATTTACGCAAGCCAAATTCAATGACCTGACACGAGACCTGTACTTTTCCAAAGAATCTGCCCAGCTATTGGGTTCGCGTCTTCGAGAGAAATGTATGCTGGCACCGGAGATAACATTCTAATGGGATCGAGACCGCGAGAAAGAACTTAGGAATTTTTTCATGTTTGATGAAGCCTCTTTACTGGTTTACTATAACAACATTGCTGACCTGCTCGACTAATGGGCCTAAAGTATAATGCTATGGAATGGGGACTTTCATTGACTCATCTAACAGAAGTCCCAAGGCAGTTCTGAATAACGGCGATAAGTTTTCATCGATCCCTGTTAGATATTTAGCTGCAATGAAAGAAACCTGCAACAGTATGGACCTTCTGTTGTATGCTTTCAACTACCAGGAACACAAATGGCTGATCTGTGGAGATCCACATCCTAAGCCTTCAAGGTAGGTACACGAAGTATCCATGCTTTATATGCTTGTGGGATAGTCGGACTGACGACCAGTATTACTTCAGACAAGACTGGCCATCAAAAGAAGGATTAAAACCCGATTCACACAACGTTCTGTCCTACCCTCTAATTGAACCGAGCAAGATATTGGTTCTACCCCTGTACATCAAACTCGGTTTGATGAAGAACTTTGTCAAGGTCAATGTACATGGAATGCAGATGATTTGCTTTCCTGCGTCAGATGTTTCTACGAGTCAGCATAGAAAAAGAGAAGACAGGTTTATTTGATGGCCCTCAAATAAGGGACGTCATCAAGGACACCGGTTTTGAAGAATCACTGAATCCTGCTAAACTATCTGCCTCGTTTTATCTTAAGTCAGTCATGGCAAACTTCCTTGGCAATCACAGAAGTCCTTAGGTTGAGAAGACGGTTGATGAGTTAAGGGAGAATTTGCGCAAACTTCGTAGGTGCATGTCAGGGAAAATGCACTTACTTCGGTCTCGCCTTGACTATTTTCCAAACAATTGTGAAGACTTCAGTGAAGGACAGGGTGAGAGCTTCCACTAGCATATCCGTGTGATGGAGGAACGCTACCAAGAGCGTTGGGATGTCAACTTTCTGGCTGACTAATGTTGGTGCCTGAAAAGGGATTTGGTGTCTGCTAGGCACAATTGGAGGTCCCTGAAGAGACCATTCATCCATGAGTAGCTATTATTGTATGTTGAATTCTTGTTGATATAAATTAGGACATTATATAAACCTTCTGTGTATAAATCAGTTTAAAATTTACTATTGTGTGAACATTCGCATACAAATAGATCGGAATATAGGAATTTCTGGCATGTGCTTATATCTCAAAAACTTGATCTGATTAGATAAAATGAGCACCATTTTCGGATTCAGCGCAAAAAACTGGCCTTAAGTCGAGTATTATGTGTTAGACCTTGAAAACAGCGCTGATCAGTGTAATAAACTATCGATTTGGGGAAAAAAATATAATAAAAAAAGTATAAATAGCAAAACCCCCATACACTCAAAAAGAAAAAAATACGCACAATATCAATACAGCCAAATAGCAATACAGCCAAATAACAACAAACCCAAATATAAATATACCAAAATACCAATACACCCAAATAGCAATACACCGAGATAGCAAAACACCCAACTAACAACACACCCAAATAGCAATACACGCAAATAACAACACACCCAAATAACAACATACCCAAATTGCAATACACCCAAATAGCAACACACCAAGTGGCAACACACCCAAATAGCCACACACTCAAATAGCGATACACCCAAATATCAATGTAACCAAATAGCAACACACCCAAATAGCAATACATACAAATAACAACACACCCAAATAGCAATACATACAAATAGCAACACACCCAAATAGCAATACACCTAAAATATATGTACGCTGGAAAATGAGAACAGAAATGGCATTTTCCTTCTATTATCTATTCACTTACATTTTTGCGAGTCATTTAATAATTTTTTGTTGATATGAATCAACAGGTGTAAAAATGACGATGTCTGATATCATAAAATAATTACCCCCGAAAAAACTACTTAACTGCGATAAAAAATATCATAATAATATCATAATAATAAAAAAATGCGAGATAAATATGCTAAATTGAATTTTAACATAAAGAAATGGTAAAGGAATAACATTTATTCATTTTTACTTTTTTTAACAGGGTGCTCATGCGGAAAACCAGAAAATGGTGTCCATTGAGAAAAAGCGAGAGAGAGAGGAAGTAGTGTTTTGCGAGAGGTTAAACTCACGATGAAACAAAGACTAGAGATATTTTATTTATTTAATTGCGAAAAAAATGAAAATCAAAGACGAGCATCTTCACCTGAAATGTTTGGAAAAAGAGTTTCCGAAAGAGATTTAATGTTAGAGGGATTTTTTAATTAAAGTTAAATAAAAAATAAAAGACGGCATTTTACGCCAAAATTATGTACAAAAGTGAGTAAAAAAAGGGTGAAAATATAAGAGGAAATGTGTGGAAGACATGAATGTAAGGAGAGTGAGTAAAGAAAGGGCAAAGATATAAGACAAAATGTGTGGAAGACATGAATGTAGGGAGAGTGGGTAAAGAAAGGGTGAAGATATAAGACAAAATGTGTGGAAGACATGAATGAACGTATCAAGTACAGCAAACCTAATCAATACCTTAATGGGTTTGCTCTCTTGACATGGATGCCTAAGACAGCCTTTCACTAATTCCTTAGTGTGATAGAAAGGGTTGAGGCTGCTTAATTTCAACCCCTATCACATGTTATTTAAAGCCACGATGCTACCCACGTGCATCTTCGCTTTGAAGCCGGGCGCCTTATCGCAGCTACTTGAGTCAATGTTTAAACAAGGAGGTTTATCTTCCCCCGTCGCCCCATGCGCCGACCTCGCCAGATTGAGTTAGGCTTATGGGCAGATAAGGTATTGTTCTCAGGTTCAGCTGTGCATTCCCTCGAAGCCCCCACTTCATTGTCCCCCACGCCAAGGGGATGTCCCGACTATTTATATGGAAACTCTAATACTAAGATCAGATTGGAGATCCAGATTTTCGCCGCGAAACATCATTACGATCCACTCTCACCTTGTGCGCCAAGGGACCTTGACCTCGAGATTCACCATCACTTGTCCAGAAGAAGGACAATATCCGTTGAGTGCCAAGGTTCGAGCCTTCGTGACGCCAAGTCCACAAGGCTTACCCTGTTGTTCAGAAAGAGAACAACGTTAGAACAGCCATTGTTCTTTTGAGCCCGTTGACAAGAAACGGTTTTCACCCCCCCCCCCCCTGTTGTTCAGAAAAGAACAACGTAGAACAACCATTGTTCTTCCAGCCCGTTCGCCAAGAAACGGTTCTCACCCTTCCCCTTGTTGTTCAGAAGAAAACAACATTAGAACAGCCATTGTTCTCGAGCCCTTAGACAAGAGACGGTTCTCACCCCCCCCCCCTGTTGTTCAGAAGAGAAAAACGTATAACAGCCATTGTTCTTCAAGACCGTTCGTCAAGAATCGGTTCTCATTCCCAAGACGCCACGTCAGAATCATTTAATTCCCCCCCCCCCCTTCGGCTGGAACTCGCCAGTGGACCGAAAATTCCTTCACGTCGCCTTCCTCTGCACAACAAGTGTATTTACGTAAGCTGAACGTTACCTTTGAGTATTTAACCCTTTTGCCAACCCTATGCTGTTCTTTAAATGGTTTAGCGAACCATCCCATCCCTTTAACTTTATATTTGTTTTACCTTTTTAAATCTATCTTAATCCTCGGATTAGCTAGATTCCCCACGACCCTTTCCATTCTCTGTTTATGTCAATATTTTCCGTTTTGTGTGTTATTAATAGTTATTATTAATAAAACTTTATTTTATTAATGATAGCCATATTATTATCCTTGAGCTCAGTTCCACTTCTTAAGCATATCGAAGATACATAATATCGGTCAACCCAGACATCCACGCACTCTAAGATAATTAAATAAGTTTCCTCAACGAATAGTTATATCTGGTATATCGTCGAGAGTCCATTCTACGACACTTAGCTTTTTAGAATCTACCAACACAGTACAACCATTACTTGTGATTAACTGGGTGAAACAAAATGAATTGACCTATTAGAAGTTAATTAAAAATGTGATTCTCGTTTTACGGTGATGAACTGGTTAAAGTTCCCAGCCTCTATTAATAATTATGTGGGGAAGTGATAAGTGAAGGGTTGTAGTAAGTATAAACGTAGAAAGACTAACTTTTTTACGGAATCTAAAGTAAAACTGCAACAGTGGATGAATATCATACATTGCCTTAACTAAATTAACCAATATATATTCGGATTTCTAACCTTACCTAGTCATTGGGTTAGCTTTTTTTGGGCATTGCATATGTTAAAACTTTTCCTTTCCATGATATTTAAATTGAGTTTCTATTCTTGACATGAGTAAATATGTATTCTGTATTCTTTCCATGGTTTGAGTGAATTCACTATTCGTTGACATGATCCAATCTATAGCGGCAGATCCTTCTCGGGGCATTGGGGCCAGAAAGACATTCAACTGCAGGCGATCGAGCCGGGAGAGGGCGTAATCCTACAAAGGTCACCTTCAATGTGGTTGCCTATGCTACACTTAGTACCCGTTGCTGTATTTTTGTATACTGTATTTGTGTATTACGTTCTAGAAGGTTACATGACATGACACCACTTAATGACACCTAGAGTCTCATGGTGATATTCGCTAAAAGTCTTAGTGATCTGCCTAAAAGCTTGGCAGCATTTACAAAAAGAGATGATGGGAAATTTTCGCTCTGATCTGAGTGAATCGTTGCAGGAAACCCAATTTACGGAAAGAATATGGGTATAATCGGTAGCTTCTCGCACAATCGACAAGAAACGTTCATTAACTTTACAAGTATCCGGCCAAGGACCAACTATATCTATTAATACCAAGGAAAAAGACTTTTTCACTCCCAGGATGGGTGTAAGAGGATCTTTTATTATACCAATCTGCAACCTCTTGGCTACCTGGCAGACGTGTCAGTTTCTGACGCAATCCTTCACTTCCCTACTCGGTCTCGATCAGAAGAATTGACTCAAAATCTTCTGATATATCTTGTGCACTTCAAATTGCTTCTAATCCCATCATGAGCAAGGAAAATCCCCTCAGCCTATAGACTTCAGGGATCAATCTCTGTAACACTTCCTGCCCATCTGCCCTTCCTTTGCATCCGGGGTACCTAAACTTCCACAGAACTGCTTCCCTCAAAAATGTTTACTCCCAGTATTGTCACTCAGGAACGCAAAGTATTTATTGAGAGATTCGCCTTCAGTTTGCCGCTCAGCCAAATTATCAACTTTTTTAGCCTCTTGTTCATCTAATAAGTCCTCCAAATTTTCCAGATTTGCTTCGTCCCTTCTTTGACACCAGCAAATTCTCCCGGGAGACACTTTCTAGGGTGTTGGGGTGGGGGGTGACTGAGAACTACCTAAAATAGCCGTATTTCCTCACCGTTATTTTTTAATTAATAGGTGAGGTTATTTATGGTTAGATTAATTCAGTACTATTAATTCAGGACCTAATCTAGTGTACAAAAACGATGCGCATTTATTAGAAAACAACGGTAATGAGTTAAAACGCCACTTTGAGTTGTTTTCAGTGAAAAAAATCTAAAACTTCGCCAAAATATTTTTTAAATTTAGTAGTTTGAAAAAAATCGAAACTATCTTTTGGCGCTTAAACACTGGTGAGTGATAGCATGCAAAAACTAGTGAAATCTAGTTGGAATGTCAGGGAATCTTTTACGAATAGCACAGTTGTAATTAGACCATGTTTATCTCAAAAAAATCTATGTTCAGTTTTGTTATTTACAACAGGGTGTAAATCAACCAATTTGCCACAAATCCAGTGCACAAGGTAATTTTTTACAAATGAGTTGTCAGGGCTCGTTTGCAAGTCATTTGATAGGGATTTTATGGGAAAAAAATACTCTCGCCATTAAGATTTATGCAAGATTTTATTGTTTTTTAAGAATTTTTTTTAATTAGAAAATATCACCTTAAGATAATTATAACATTAACTAAGAGAAGTAAATTTAAAGATTAGCTTCGGGTTGTATATAATTTAACCTTAAAGTTTTAAGGTAATGCTTCCTCAATATTTGGAATTTTATTACTGTCTAAAGTATTTTATATGTTTTTCATTCGAAAAAACTAGACACTCACATCTTTCAATAATCATAACAATTAATCCCTTTTTATTAATGACATACCTTAAGGATTATTATAGGTTTTGAGTAGTTTCAACCAAGCTTCAATTTATGCCATAAATTTTTCATCGAGTTAAGGTCTGGTATTTTAGCTTACTTCAACCAGGAAGAAACCAATTTCGATGTCTGTTTGAGGTCTTTGTTGTGTTTAAAAACTCATCATTGTTGCTTCGATTAAAAATACCAAAGCTCGTCGCACAAAAATCGCCACATAACATAATAGATCCGTTTCCATTTTTTAATGTGGGAACAATATTTTGGGAAAAACTAGTCTCACCACTTTTACGCCAAATATACCTGGCACATTTATGCCAAACAACTTAAACGTCGTTTCCTCTGCCTTTAACACATGGTTCAAAAAATTAAAATCTTTCTCCAAATGATCGTTGGTGTACTTCAGAACGGCTTTCAAATGAATGTTTTTCAGTAAAATTGTCTTTCTCGGACGCCCTCCAGGCATTTCTGCGCTATGCAACATATTGGATACTGTGTGCAAACTAACATCGAGGCTTTTCTCTCCTAACCGATGGTTGATCTCCCTGCTAGCAGATTTATTTTTATTATTTAGAATCCGCCATACCGCGCGGAGTGGGATCATGAATCTGACTAAAAGAGATTTGCAGTTGTCCCAAACTCCATAAAATCTCATTACCAACTGCAGGGTAGGTTTAAGAACATTTAGTTCTTTATAAATCTTTTTGTAGCTCATTTAACTTTCAATTATTTTGCAATTAGTGTTGATTTTGTTTAACGAAAGAAAGGGTTGTTAAAACGTTCTCGGCTATCACTAACGAATCAAATTATAAACCGGTCACAGAAACTACTTCTGTGACTTCGAACTTGCCATAAGATAAACCATATTAATTAAACATATGGCTATGAAAACACGCATCTAAATAATTTTTATTGCAAATTTTTGAAAAAAGTGTTTTATTCCTTGATTATTATATTAAACTTGCTGAAATTATGTGGTTGTATCTATTAATACATTCCTCTCAATGCCACTAATGTTTAGTGGCGTGCAACTCTATATCTCATTATGTCGGTTGGCCGGTCAGTCGGCTGGACGGTCAGTCGGTCGGTCCATCAGTCCGTTGGTCCCTGTTTTGTTTTTTTTGTTTTGGTAATAATATCATAACTATTTGGCTGATTCTAACGAAATTTGAAATCCTTATGGGTTTTTTTTCATTTTCTTTCGAATGATATAATTGCCAAGGTAGTCTCAAGGTTAGTCCAGGAATTATTGAAAGTTTTGAAGGTTGTAAGGTCATAAATCATAGTACGTGAGAGCACGCGATTTGGGTCAGCAGACCTTGTTGTTATCCTGTATAATAAACGGTTCATTAACTATGGCGAAAATAGTTATTATAAAGGAGTAGGAATTCTTTCTGGAGCAATTGTAATTGGCTATCACAATTGTACCGCATACCCCCAATGAGGCCTAACAAACGCTATATAAAAGGCAAGTATAATGGCTTTGATTTAAACGCAAGCTATCGAGCTATGTAGCCCAGAACCCTATTTTCCATTTATGAAACTACAATACATTAAAAAAAATCAGATTACACCAGATTAAAACACTTAAATATTTCCTCCATCTTAAGTCTAAATTTGATGACCCATACTGTAATTTCTTCGTAGATTATCATGACCTATGTATATGCATTGCGTTACATTTTCCCACGTCAAAGTGCATCGACCAACTTTTCCACAATTATACTAATCTATCCGTTCCTTGCAAGTTTCGCAGTCACTTTGATATTTAGTTTAAGACCGCTTTTCTATCATCAGTAAACTTTGTAATTCTACATATTAATTCCATCTCAAGATCGCTTATATTTATTTAAAAAGACAAGATTTCAAGAACAGATCCCTGAGGAACGCCATTGCAAAGCCCACGAGGAATTATTTACATTTGCAACAACTTGTTTACCTACGGCTTTCCAGCAAAACTTAAATCGATTTAATAGACTGTCCCCTATTCCGTGCGCTTTTAGCTTTACTAAGTTTTTTAAGAGGAACGGTTTCATATTAGTCTCCTTTTAAAAAAGATAAAAAGTTAACTTCAACCCTCGCCTTCCCTTCTATTTCCTAGCTAACCTCATTCAGGATGTCGTGGAGCGCACCCAAAGGAGTGTCTGGCCCATTGGGAAGGCGGACGTACGCCAGTACGCCCGAGTCACTCCCCAAACAACCTTCTCGGAGGTTGTCAAAAATGGTGCCACTGCGACAAACAAGAAGCCGGGAAACGGAAGAGTATAGGGGGTCCTACATTAGGGGACTCCCTGAAAGTTCTTCTGTTCAATGCGAGGTCAATCAGGAACAAGTTTCCTGAGCTCCGTGGCCTCGTAGCGACGGAAGAACCTAAAATGGTAGCCATAACAGAATCGTGGATAAAAACCCTCAAACCGAGACTTTGAAGGCGAATTCACGGTTCCTGGCTACCAACTCTTCCACAAAGAAAGGCCAGACAGAGAGGGTGGCGGTGTAATGTTGTATGTCAAGGATACAATCAAATCTACAAACTCCAACGTTATATCCGACCACGCGCTCCTAGGCGTTGACCTAGAGATCGGTCCTGTCAGATACAAGACCCTGCTGCTCTACAGACCCCCTTTCAAACCCGTTGATAAGGATAGGGAATGGAACCAGCTGCTGGGTGAGCTAGTTCAAGGCAGAGTGTGCATCGTTATGAGTGATTTCAACAGCCAAGTTGACTGAGAAACCAGAGCAGCGTGTCGCGAGAGCGCGCTACTCTTGGAGTTTGCCAACAACGAGTTCCTCACTCAATGGGTCAGAGAACCGACGAGAAGAGACAATATCCTCGACTTGGTCTTCACCTCTGAGGATGATATCGTTGAGGATCTCTCAGTAGGCAAAGAGCTCGGTGGCAGTGATCACCAGCTAGTTAGATTTAGCGTCAAGATCCCGAAGGTAAGGTCTGTTGCCAGTCAATCAAGGAAACTTGACTTGAGAAGAGCAGACTTTGCAAGCCTTCGTGCTGGACTAACTGGTGTGAGGCTAGAAGTGTGCGATGCTGTTGAAGACTCGTGGAATAGTTTCAAAACCACATTCATGAGTCTTCAATCGCGTTTCATCCCTCTGAAATGCTCCTGTCGGTCTTCTGTTCAACCAAAGTGGTTTAATCGAGAAATCGGCCAACTGCTTAGGGAGAAGAGAAATGTGTACCGGCAATCGAAGATCTCGGGTGACTTTGACGAATACCGGAGGCTAGCCAGGAGAGTGAAGTCCAGCATAAGGGTGGCTAAGCGGTCTGTGGAACTCCAAGTGGCGAGACTCTGTAAAGAGAATCCCGAGGAGTTATTTGGATATGTAAACAGCCGTAAACCAATCCGTCGAACGATTGGCCCTTTGAGGAATAAGGAGGGGACATTAGATCATTCAGATGCAGAAAATGCTAACCTCCTCAAAGACTACTTCTCTTCAGTGTTTACTGAAAAATTTGGTCCTATCCCCCAGCCGAAGGATTCCTACTCGGGGGAAAAAATGGAGGATATGGACTTCAGTGAAGTTAAAATCAAAAAGAAGATCAGTGACCTAATGACGAATAAGTCACCTGGCCCGGATGGGTTTCTACCTAAAGTGTTGAAAAAGGTGCGCGATCAAGTGTCACGACACCTGAGCGCAATCTTCAACATGTCAATCTGGACCCACGCGTTCCTAGAGACTGGCGTGAGGCGGAGGTGACTCCTATCTTCAAGAAAGGAGACCGTAACCAACCGTCGAACTACCGACCTATCAGTTTGACTTCGATAGTCGGTAAACTCATGGAAAGCATCATGGTGGACAAAGTGACGTCGTAGTTAGAGTTAAACCTGCTACTGAGGAGTTCCCAGTACGGCTTCCGAGGTTAACGGTCATGCCTGACGAACCTTGTGGAATTCTTTCACTTTGTTTTCAGTGAGCACGATCGGGACAAGGCGGTGGATGTGGTCTACTTAGACTTTCAGAAAGCCTTTGATAAGGTACCACACCGCCACCAAGTCCGGAAAGTGCGAGCGCTTGGCAGAGACGGAAAGGTATCCGGCTGGTGTGAGAACTGGCTAAGTGTCTGACGGCAACGTTTGGTGGTAAATGGACAGTCTTCTGAGTGGGTGCCTGTTACTAGCGGTGTGCCTCAAGGTTCTGTCATGGGACCACTTCTATTCATCAGCCACGTCAACGACATGGACGGTGACATGGTTGCCAAGATTTCCAAATTTGCCGACGATGCCAAGCTTGGTATGAACGTTGCAAAGGATGGAAATACTGCCCGCCTGCAGGAAGATCTTGGGAAGATTGGGGAGTGGTCGGACACGTGTCAAATGCCTTTTAACGTGAACAAATGCAAAGTGATGCATATCGGCCACAGAAACCCCCAATCTCAGTATATCCTCAAGGGCACTGCTATTGAATCCACCGACACTGAGAAGGACTTGGGTGTAACAATCACTAGTGACCTCAAGTTCTCTAAACAGTGCATTGAGGCGGAGAAAAAGGCCCAAAGGATGCTAGGCTATATTAAGCGCCAGTTTGGTTATCGAAACCAGGAGATTGTACTGTGCTTGTACAACTCACTTGTTCGACCGCACCTGGAGTATGCCGTACAATTTTGGAGTCCTTCATTGTGAAAGGACATCGCAAGGTTGAAACGCGTACAAGCTAGGGCAACCAAACTGATTCCCTCTATCCGACATAAAAAAAGTTATGAGGATAGACTAAGGGAATTAGATCTGTTCTCGCTGGAAACCCGTAGACTGCGTGGTAAGCTCATCGAAGTTTTCAAAATACTTCGAGGGTTCGACAATGTTGACTACCGGGATATTTTCACACTGAGTGAGAACAGAACGCGCAATCACGGCTTCAAACTTGAACTGAAGTGTTGCAACCGCAATCTGTGTGGAAACTTTTTCACCTACAGTATCTGCGGTAAGTGGAACGCACTTCCAGTGGAAGTTGTCAACAGTGAATCTGTTGACAAGTTCAAGTCAAGACTAGACAAAGTCTTGAAAAGTAGCCGTTTAGGGACTCAAAACAATTGAGCAGCCATGTGCCTACTCAATTGCTAGTCCAAAGGTACCCTCTTTGAATGGACCGTAAGGTCTCCTAGGGTACTTTCTTTCCTTTTAACTCCTTGTAACTCTTAGGTTTCAATAAATAAAATTAGACAACTGCATGGATCGTCTGCTCGAGCTATCCCAGTGAAAATACATATAAAACGAATTTACAAACAACTGGTTTTGGCACAACCAACTAAATAGTAGTTTATATATAATTATTAAGGATATCCGTCCCTTTTAGTTCGACATGCTCCATAGATAATGAAACCACCAGCATAAACATCAGAATCATAATTACAGGCAAACCCATCGGCGCTAAGTATCTCGTCCTTGTTTTTTTGGTTTTGGGGGGGGAGGGAGAATTGGCAGAAAAAACGGTAGTACTATGTATTTACCACCAGCGAGCAATCGTTTTCAAACCCTTTGTTGCTCATTAGAGCGAGACAGAATTGTGTGTGTGTAGCATAGACGGAAAGTATCTGAAGGTAGTAGGCTGACCTGCATCAGATAGAGCAGTTGTTTACACGTAGCAGATACTCGTACATGCTTTTGAACTCTAAAAAGTGGAAGGTAATGTACATCACCCATGCCAACCACAGTCGGACTACTCTTTACGGGCCTAAACTATAGAGTAATCACGTGGAAAAAGTGGTGTACTAATTAGCAGTGACTTAAATTTCCCTATCTACGTATGTTTCAGAGAGTATGTCCAGGGAGTGTTAGATGACATTAAGAGCAGTTCAGTTTTCGCAATACGGAAATTGTGCCATCATTCATTGGTACGAGCATAATTTGAGTACGCGTTTCACGTTGTGTTCCCTAGCCTTCGCAAAGAGATCAAGTGGCTGAAAAGCGTGAGAACCTGGGGCTATGAGACAGACCTAATCCATTAGACGCAACAACAAAAGCTCGGTCTCTTCTCACTAAGGACAGGGAGACTGTGCGACCAACTGATCGATTGGTTCTAAATTCTTTGATGTTTCAAGAATATGTATATATGTATATATATAAAGGTTGTTTACCTTTAGCCAGAATAGAACTAGGTACTAAACATTGGAAGCTTGAATTCCGAGGTTCGGTACTACTATGGTAAGCATCTAGTTCACGTATATGTAGAATATACAAGACGTGTAACGAACTACTTACATTTTAATCATAAAATTGACCGAATGTTGTTTAGTGCTCAAAAATTATCATATGGATAAGTTATTACTATTTTTTATTTATAAAGCCTTAGTGTCTAAATTCTTGGTTGTTTTACTTCCCTCAGACCATTCAGGTATCCTTTCCGCGTTTGTGTACCCGCATAGTTGTGCTATGCTTTTTCTCAATTCGTACATTAGGGCTTTCCCTAAATAGTGCCTCCTCGATATGAATAGCAATGGCTTTCGATGTACTGATATGCTTTTCAAAGTTCATTTGTTCCTTGTGACCTCAGAGAAGTGTGGAATGATATTTCATTAGGCAGATCGATATATAAAAGCTTGATGCGATGCGAGTGTCTGAAGGAAATAAATAAAAGACAACTATGATGGTAATTTCTTTGAGTGCCTAATGACGTAAGAGAAGGACCCTGATTACGCATACAAAAAACATGGTGCTTCACCGTGATTGGCGGGAGCCCTTACACTGAAATAAATGCTGGCATTCGCTGTCGCCTGGATTTGACCCGTGTACACAGAGGTGGACATCTAACAGCTTATCCATTGGTGCCCGACAGGTCTCGCCAAGTGCCCGTCTCGTGGCTGATCCAAGAATCTGGCTTTGTTCAGACCTAATACCATCTCAAAGATGGGCTACACGAGTTGGCTCATTAGGATAACTATCTTAACAATGAACTAATCAAATAGAGGTGATGTTTCGCAGGAATTTTCTCAAAATCTTTGTGTATTCCATAACACTTTATTGTATTATTTTACCTGAGAGCTCCATCCTAGTTTTTTGAGTAGAAAAACGTCGGCGGTCCTCTTCATTGATGAGGAGCGATTATTTAATTGCATATATTGACAGTAAATACAATATATATGTACACATGAGCTGAAAAATCACTATTGGGTGATAAAATACATGGATATAGAACGAGATAAATCGATATATCCGTTTATAGAGTAATAAATACATACATACAGTTTTGTGGCCTATTAATCCAATAGGTACAACGACTTGTTGTTTTTCTTCTCTATCTCGCCCCCAGAGGGCGCTTAGGGAGAAGGCACACACAGCGTTGCAGCGAACCCAAGAACAGCTCTTCGTAGAATGGTGTAGAATTAATGATTCCATGGTGTCTGTAACCACACCAACCCCTCGACCCAGGATCCGTATCTGGAGCGAGTCTAGACCCAAGCGGAAAGCGACTGCTAATGAAGGCACATGTAAGGGCTCTCCCCTTTTGGCCATTCAGCGCGTGGAACCTGATCCCCGGAAAATCAATTACTCCTCCAGGACAATATATAAAATGCGGAGTTATATTATTTATTCAATTAATTATTTACCCATTTATTTATAGGTAGAAATATAACGAGATCAGGCATCTCCACACAAAGGTTTCAAAAAGAGCGATTCATAAAGTGGTGAAGAAGGAGAAGTGAAAAACTAAGTGAAGATACATAATCCGAGCACCCATAGAAAGAGACCTTTTGGAGACCTAGTGACAAGAGGGGTGTGCAACTCTCCTCAGACTTCTCACGTTTCACAACGACGGTATGTCGTGTTGTAAGATGCGTTCGCTTGAAAGAAGACTGTCTCTGCTCCTTGAGAAATCAAAGGGTTCAGAGCCCTGAGACTCTCAGAATGAAAAAAAATCACCCAGGATAGGGCGACGATGACTTGGACTACAGAATAATAAGAGCCTCACAAAAGGAACGAAGTTATTACGAGATTCAGACCTTCAAACTCAATTCACGGAGAAAGATATTCAGTTTATGCTTCGGTCGAGCAAATTACCTCCATCACTCGGAGACTTCAAAAGCTGAATCAATTCTTTTATTATTTGGTCTTGTCACGCGAGTTAATATATCATACCGTGATTAACCTTATCACTGTCACTCTCCAATAACTTTATTTTGATCTATTATATGGAAATAATAAAGTAGTAGGAGGAAAAGGGAGAAAATAAATAAAATTAGAACGTAAACCAATGAATAAAAACAAGAGGAGGAAGAAGAATGAGAAGAAAAAGAACAAGAAGAAAGAACCTATTTGTAAACCTGGGCAGTCTCACATTAATTTCTTTAATAATTTTACAAAAAGCGAAAAAAACAATGAGGGGTAGTGCAGTTTATTAAAAAGACAGGTAAAGTAGTAAAGTTAGAGGATGTGAAAAGTTATGAAGGTTCTATAGACGCCGAAAGGCACAATTTTCTTTAGTACGCCGCCGTTTCGCAATGAACGCAGGTCCATTTGCTGTGGTCCTCCCCTATCACCTCAAATCGGCCCAACGATCTATCTCTTGTAAAATCAGAAGTTGGGCGTCCAGAAGAGTTACGTGCCTCTCTCTAGCCCGAATATCATGTAACCTTCGCACATGTTCGAACTCTCTTGACTCACCGCTCTTTTTACAAATCACTTCAACGCCTTGCTTTGAGTTGCATGTTACATACACTTTGAAAAGAGGGCATGTTATAATCTAGACAGAGGGCATGTTACAGCATAGACAGAAATGATGTTATATTCTAGACAGCGGGCATGTTACAGTCTAGATAGAGGATATGATACATTCTAGACATACATATGTCATGTTATATGCTAGAGGGATGGCCTTTTGGAATCAAGAGAGAAGGCATGTTTCAGTATAGATAAAGAATAAAGAGCATGTTACTGTCTAGACAAACGGTTTGTTACACTAAGGACAGAGGGCCTGTTACAGTCTCAACAGAGCGATTGTTAAATTCTAGGTAGTTGGCATGTTATAGTCTGGACAAAGGTAATGTTCCAGTCTAGATAAGGGATATGTTACAGTCTAAACATCGGTCATGTTAAATGCTAGACATAAGGCATGATACACACTCACTTAGACATATGGCCTTTTACAATCTAGACAGAGGGCCTGTTAAATGTTAGAGATAGGGCATGTTACACTCTAGACATATAGCATTTTACACTCTAGACAGGGGATTGTTACAGTCAAGACAGAGTTCATGTTACATCAAGGAGAGAAGGAAATTTACAACCTAAACAAAGGGGGTTTTACAGTTTAGAAAGAATTCATATTAAATTCTAGATATAGGCTATGTTACAGTCTATACATAGATCATGTTACATGCTAGAGAGATGGCATATTACACTCTTAACAGATGGACTTATACATTTCAGCTAGAGGGCGTGGTAGAACTTAAGCAGATAGCATGTTAAGGACTAGAAAGATCGTATGTTACAGTCTAAAGAAATGGCATGTTACAGTCGAAATAAACGGCATGTTACACTCTGGACAGTGTCTTTTACAGCCTGGAGAGCATGTTGCAGTCTAAAAAGATGGCCTTTTACAGTCTAGACAGAGGGCATGTTACAGTCTAGACCTTAGACGTGTTACACTGTAGACAGTAGGAATGTTTCAGTCTAGACTGACAGCTAGTTATCTTTCAGTGTGTCATGCATGCCCTGGCCCCTCTGGTTCCACACGCATCATCGCGCGCAGAGGAAATCACAATACCAATATCTTTCCCTTATCTTCTTCACGGTACAACAAAACGCTTCTCTCCTTTGTCCTATAACTTTGCAGATAGACTACTATTATCTCCTACAGAAGCCCTCTTATCCACAGCCCACCCCCCGACTTGGGTCACAATCGTTTTTGGTATCAAAAAATACACAAATGACCAATGCACCTCAGCTACCCCCAACGAAGTTTAAACCTCGTTGCATCGGAATTTCTAGTGATTTTGACTCTGATCTTTATGTGCATTTTATTATCTGGTCGAGAGTTGGGGAAGGGGGGGTCTCGGCAACGAGTTGAGGAATAAATGACACTAGGTACCTACCTTCAAGCGGGTCGCGGCCTCTCTTTGGGAGAGTCGTGCCAGTGCAACGTAGAGAACGCACCTCTCTCCATTCAATTATTTATCAAAGAAACCTAAGACTTAGATCGAATCCTAATTCGCCGGACCTATATATTCTGGGCCTTTCAGACTGTCGATCTTGAGTGACCAGAAAATATTATGCCCAGCCCAAATGTCAGTCATGTTCAAAATGGATGGGAGAAGAAAAGCTTTGGGAAAAAAGGTTGTGAAGTGAGGAAGTTTCTTGGAATTAAAAAATATGTGAAGGTTACATTAAACGAGTCACTGAAGGATAAGACGAGGGGAGACACGAGGATCGAGAGTGCAAGAGACGCTCCTGAACTTGCGGCCGTCTCATAAATGAATGCAGTTTCCATTCCATGCGCGTGTTCACACCATTTGGTTATTCTGGATGTGTAGATGAAGGAAAACTCTTTTAACCAAGGTTAGGGAATAGAAGAGGCAGGGTTGGGCTAACGAGGTGATGAATTAGTGTATGAAAAGGGTTCTAATGGAGGGACTTATACCCCTCGGTGCGCAATGTTGCACTCAAAGATGGTTGGCATGGATAATGTGGAAAATTAGATTTATTTATTGACTTTAAGAGGAAAATTCATAAATCTAAATACAACGCACCAATATAAGTGAATATTTAAATATGTTATATAGAAAATATAACTAAAGATTAAAACTAAAGCGAATATGTTATATTAGTATATTTATTCTTTAGTGGTAGTAGGAAGAAAGGGGGAGGGGCGAGATTACCTGGTTCTTGACAAGGCGTACAAGTATGGAAGGAAGCAGATAAGGAACCAGTGGTTTATGACCTTTTGACACTGTATAATTTTATTAGGATTATTCAAAATTCTAATTAATAATTGTAACATATAACTCACCCTCACGAGTAGGGAGACTACCATCGTGTAGTAGGAGGATAAAAGTAAAGAGTGAAAATACTCATTTGAATATAGTCATTTATTTGAGTGGATATTGCTCGTCTTCAAGGCAAGCTAGATACAGTCAAGGAGGCTAATCGTTGCTATAGTAACCGCATCCCATGGTTGCGTACCTGCCAGTTTGACCTACAAAATGTACTCACCTTTTACTCTCGAAGTTATACAGGTAAGCAAAGGGCCTGTCTGTACAGTTCTTTTTTGTCTTCCTTCCGTCCTTCGTTCCTATCCTTCATTCTTTCTCTATCTCTCTTTGAAAGGGAAAAATCTTTTATTCCGAGCTCATGAGGCTCATAAAGGGATCGGCGAGAAATGCCTGGCGATAACTGCAATCATTGAATGTATCGCAATGATATTCATAAATATCGTTTTTCGTTCAATCAAAAATATCGGATTCCTTTAGAGTTTATTTCTCTATTGATTAATTTCACTGCCGTGTCCATTATACAATCAGGCACCTGCTTTTACACAAAAAAAGAACGCACAACCTTTAGGTGACTAAAGTTTGTGCTGAAAAAATATAGTTACTCCTCAAATACGTTCAGAGTTCACCCGAATCCTTTTCTATTTGTGGTAATTAGTATTGTTGACTCATGAGAGGGACAGGCAATGATCCATTCCGGGTCAACTAAAGAATTGACGGCATTGAGCGGTTGGCTCAGAAACAAATTGCAAACTATCTGTCTATTCCTCCCTAATCACAAGATCACACCCACAATTTGACCCACAAATGGGGGTAAAACTCCTAAATCGAATCCTCATCTCTTTATATAGTTATCCTTTGACTTGTAAGATCCCCAACATTCTAAGCCTTTGTAATTCCCTAAATAAAGCTCAGATTTATGAAACTAATTTAAAATTCATCTAGAGTAAGGATCATCGTCTAGTGAGCCACCTGGCCTACTGATAACTGCCCCCTCCCCCAAAAGAGTATATCAGTAATATCCAAAGGAGACAGCTGGTCAAGAAAGAGGAAGAAGGCCGAAAGAAGAAGAAAAATATGTTTTATTTAGGGAGAAAGGTCTAACGGCCAATAACACCAGTGCCGCCTAGTTAGCGAGACGGATTACTATGAGAGGATAGGAGATAAGGGAAGAAAAAATGGAGAAATGAAGTGAAACTATATCAGAGAGAGGGGATGTATGGCATAGAGGAAGGAGAAATGAGTGTCCATTGACAACTTGGGAGCATTCAGCAGGACAAAAGAGCAAATGCTCTTTAGAATAAGAATTAGGAAGAAGAAAAATTAAACAGCGACAAACGGAAAAGTAAAAAAAAGCATGAGACGACTATGCGGGATGTCATAGGTCTGCTGCTGAAGATTATGCAGGTCATTAGTGAAGACAGTACTAGGCTGGAGGATGGGAATGAGGAGACACAAAACAGGACGAGAAAAGGCTTAGAACAGAAGAGCGATAGAGAAGAACCGTCCTGTACTTGAGGAACTTTGTCATGCACGGACTGCCAAAGGATGTGAAAAAGAAGCTACACAGACCAGGGAGAAAAAAATGAGTACCAGTGGGTAGTGATATATTGCTAGAGGCAGCCGAAACAGATACACAATGGGACATTATAACGCGATCACCATCCTGGATATGGTAGCTGAAGCAAAAATGGGGTCATAGACAATGAGTAATCGCGAAAGACAGCCTTGTAGGCAGAAAGCAGGAAAATTTAGAATAAAAGGAAAGGATTTAGGACCCATCCTCTCCAGGATCTTGACTGAGCATCATTCAAGGCAATATGACGATGATAATTATAGGTTTGATTTTCGTATGCTATGAAAAATGTGAAATGCACTTTTATCAGATTTAGTGTAGCCTCACAATTATTTATGAGTTTATTATATGCAAAAGGCTAAAATGTAAAATACATAAAAAAATAGGTTTTTTGCTCAAATGTGCATTTCATATTTTTTTTTAGCATACGGCCGTAAAGTCAGGGTCTGGTTTAAGTGTTGTATGATAATGGTATTGCGCTATACTGAGAGTAAACATCCCTTCATTTTGAAGAGTATAAAAATGTCCAAGATGAATTAGAGCGCCAAAACATGAGGTGTTATCGGAGCCAATATACGATTCCCTTGGAGAGTTAGGGTGGTGAGCTAACACAGAGAATGTGCATATTGTAATTTGGAGATATTGAATATTTCATTATAGTTATTACCTTTTCAAACGCAAAAAAAAGTGAAAGATTTATATCAGGAAAAGAGAACATTGAGTTATAGGCATAATCGGTGGGGGTAGATAATTTCCCGGCATCCTTCTGTCCCTCATACAAGAATGCGTCGACATCCGTGAAGACTGGTGAGCGTGACGAATGAGAAATAGGAAATAACAGAGTTCTAAAAAAATGCAAGAATTACGGAAATGTTGATTGAGGCAGTAAAATACATCCTTATGAACGATGCATCTCCACCTTGTGGTGAGAAAGACTTCCGATTATATCAGTTTGGGGGTAAAAGAAAATCCAGACCAGCCATCCCTTTAGAAATCCCATTGTGGGATCGAGAAGTACATAGATGTAGATGAACGAAGGGGAAACTGAAGTGGTTAAGGAAGATGAGAGGTGAGTAAAATAAAGAGCATTTGAGAAAAATCTCAAAGGTTTCTCCAAAACTTAATCTTCACTGAAACCTTTAGAGTGTTGGGACGATGGAGTGGTTGGTGCATGCATCTACGACCTCACCTCTGTATGCATAAGCATCTGGAGAGAGGACTGCGATGATGTAAAAGCTAACTAGAGAGTTACTAGTGCTACCCTGGGAAAGGAGGTGCATACTTTGGTTGGATATGGGGGTAAATTCGGAGCCTGGAAATGTGGCTTCCATATTTCAGAAAGAGTTGTTGATGATGACAAGACTGGTGACTGGAAGATGCGTTATTTTCCTAGGAAGCATGAAGTGTGGCAGATGAGGTAGAGGAGAAGGGAGTCTTTCGTCGATGTGTGTTAATGGGGAATCAAGAGCGGAGAAAACAAATAAAGAGGCGGGTAAGTCCAGAGAGCAAAGGGAAGGCACCTCTGAGGTGGATGAAATGGAGCAAGCAGGGCGGAAAAAGACGGTTGCGTTATAGTCCTCTGTAGTTCTTTCCTTAGCTTTTTCAAGAAGGAGTTTAGTTGGGATTCGATCTCGGCCTCAAATTAACAGCTTCAACAATCGCTAGCGACGCCGAGTGTCCTTGAGAGCAATTTAAACAGTAATACTCTTCTAGATAATGGGAGTAGGGATGGAAAGGGGAAAATATTGCCCCAATTTAAACATATAGGCACTGGTTACTGAGTGGCTAAGTTCACGTACACGAATTAATTGTATAGGAATCAGAATGTTGAGATGCCACATATAGTCTGATCGTGAATTACCAATCTCATTTACCACCAGTAAATGTGCAGAGGCGCGATTACAATATATGTATATTGATGAGGGAGTAAGTTCCTTCTGTACAGACCAGAAAATAACTCGATATCCCTTCGTAAAAATTATAATTTTCTCATGTTGAGTATTTGTTTGAATCCTTTTGTTTTTATTTAATTTAAGTGGAGGGTACATATGTAACTCAGGCCAAAGAAGCAAAAGACTGTATCAAAAGACTTGTCGCGAGAGTCTCGCAAAATGAAATTAGGAAGACAAATCAATGATAATCGCACATGTCTTTTCGGTGATTATTATTTACTCGTTGTTTTCTGGTTGTTGGTGTATTTATATAGGCAGATTTAGTTTATAACCTCATCTGGTGACTGACTACAAGAGCATAAGAGACGGTACTCAACTTCAAGCCAAATACTAGACTACATTAAAATAAAAATAAGGCAAAAACACCAAACCAAAGTGAAAGCTTACCCAAGTAAGTCGACGTGCTGTTCGATATGGGAGTAGAAAACGATGCATCTCTCTTAATCAGCGGCCATCTCATTATGAGGGCCCCGATAACCGGGCCCATCTAGAATTTAGCTGCTTCTTTATTAGGCAGCAATTGTTTCGGCTGTGGTTGGCTTACCTGAAATGCATACGGTCTAAATTGTTTGTATCTTCTCATTTTTATTTATTTAAAAACATATAAATTTGGAAAAGAGGTTTTCTAAACAAAATGATGCAATTGAGAGAAATAAAAATGTGTTTTGAGGGTGTATAGCTCTCGTTGCTAAATGAAAATACAAGTGAGGGGACATTGGTATAACAAGACACAATTGTTCTTAACATACCCTTATTTTCCAATGCGAATTCCGTTTCTACACTCTCAATTATATAAATGAGAGAAATCATCTCAAATATAAAAAACTGCAAACTACTTGATACGATCCTAGCCATGTAAGAAGTCAGCTTGCAACTGGCGACCTGTAAGGTCCCTTATGCAGTCAATCCAATTGCCTGATTACAGAAACGAGGCGTTAAAACCCGATACGTAACTCCAAACTCCGCCGTGCAATGCAAAGATGCCACACTTCGAATTTCAGTCAGGTACTTAATGGCGTGATTTGTCTGTATTTGGTACATCGTAGGGAACGGGAGATGTCAGTGTCGATCGCCCCTACAGGGTGTGGAATACGGAACTAGGGGAGCGAGATCATGAGATTAAACTTAGATATATTTACATGGAGGCGAATTAGATTCGAGTGGAGCAACTCCCTTCGGGCCTCTTTAGATATCAATGTCTGGTCTCTGATCTAGCACAAGAATTGAGTATAGAGGTATTGTTAGAAAGGTATGGAGTGGCTGTATATGTGAGTCAAATTGTCAAACGTTTTAAGCTAGAAAATGGGAAGAATGGTATAAATCAAATTTGTATTAATTAAAATTATACAATTATAAATGGATTTTGGTGGAAACTTAATAAATGAAATTAAAAACTATTGGGACAACTGGTCTGAGTGAATCGGAATAGACCGGTGGTATCCGCCCTTTAATAATTTTTTTTAGAAAAGAAATGCTTAAATAATTATTTTCCGCAGCCACCAAATGTACCGGGCTAATCTCAATAAATGGTTAAGTTAAGGGGAAAATCCTTCAATTTCTTATAAATTTCAAGAAAAGTGCCTCGTAAACTCTGAACAAGTTGCTCCGAATGTGAATGGTTAGGTATGTCCATCTGCGACATGTGCTATGGACCTCCCCTCTACTTCCTAATCCCAATTCGTAGGGATCTGAAGCCGGCGGAGGGACCGCTCAGCTCTTTATCTTGAAAGGTCGTAAACACGGAACCATTTAAGACGATCATCATAAGTGTCAAACTCTGCCATACTCGAAGTAGTTCCTTCTTGTTTGACTCAACGTTCTAAAGAAGCACGTCCTTATAAAAGGATCGGATAAATTACGACTGAGTGAGCTGCAAATGGCAAATAAAGAGCAGTCGCCTTCCTGACCGTTAGAGAATACCTACACATGCACACACACACACATAGATTCCAACACATATGATTTCGACTTCTGATTTCACCGAGCGCACAAACATAAATACCACCATACCAACATATAAATACTGTTGATTTGCGCTGGTTCCCAAAACACAATTTTGCTCTCGCGTTGACAGAACGTGGAGGAAGAGAATAATCCTCATTTATGGACCGCTCTGAAATGTAGTTGTGAAGCTCTATTGAGTCGTATTTTCATTAGGGACTTTTATACTCTGCAAACTAGGATCCAGAAATCTAAATTTACATATGAATAACTATGTAATTTGTTCATTTAGTGTTCATAAATTCAATACCAAAATAAAAGGCAACGAAAGAGATAAACTTCTGTGTAAGGTTGAAAAGCATTCGAGGAACTAAGGATTTTAAAAGTCCCTGAGTCACATGCAAATATAAAGTAAAGAAGCGATTTCTTTGCTAAAAATATGGCTGCCACTCATAGATAGAAACTTTGCGCGCCGTGGAGTTTATGGAGGTTATCAAACTTTCTATCTCTCTCTATATCTCTCTATCTCTCTCTTCTCTCTCTCTCTCTCTCTCTCTCTCTCTCTCTCTCTCCCTCTCTCTCTCTCTCTTAAAGAAGGTGGAGGCATGTTTTTACTGTAAAGTGCTACGTTCTGTATACGAACTTATTCTTAATGATTTATGATTGTCCCGAAACAACTATTTACGATTAACAAGTTTTATTGCTGTAGATCTTTGTCATCATAATTATTTTATTATTATTCCTACTTTATGCTCCTATCTTCGTGTGTACAGTCATGGCCAAAGGTTTTACGCCTACAATATTTTTTCATCTAAGAAAATGAATAGAACTAACCAAACTTTACATTTTGTTTAAGTATATTTCTATCATAATTTGAATATGAAATATACAAAAAAATTAGAGCCCAAACCCATTTTAATAACATAAAGTTAATTAATACCCGCAGCCAATATTTCCAATGATAACTCTCGCTCTTCATGGCTGGTTCAATTCGTTTGGACATACTGGAGACCAAATTTGGGATGACAGTTCGACTGATATTGCTTCAATTTTGTTCAATAAGCACCGCATCTACTTAAAATTGGATGGCTTATGTTTATCAACCGCCAGTTTTATTATCGCCCACAATTTTATGTACCGTTAAAATCTGGCAAATTCTTTGGTTCAAGGTCCCAAGGGTTCGATGATATTTTCAGCTAATAACTTTGTTTTTGCACTCGTTTTGTTCAAAGTGCGCTACCTGTATAAAATACAGTTATCATCCCTAAATTAGGGTTGAACTCTTTGGAAAAGATGTTGCTGAAACACATTTTGGTACCATTTTTAGTCATGGTAGTGTATTTGGCAAAAATAGTTAATGCTCTGGTTCCCTATGATGAGAAACAGCCGCAGACATGGAGAATGTCCGGATGCTTTACTGTGGACATGAAACAAGACTAGTCAAAGCGCTCACCTTTCCCCCCGTCAAGGGATCTTCCAGAAGCTCAAAACAAACGGAATAGATATTCATGAGAGAATATCCCTTAGTCCGAGTCTTCAAAAGTCCCTTTTTTATATTTCCTACAGAGGTGGAGCCTATTTGTGAAGTTATTCTTGGCGAGATGAGGCTTCTTCGCAGCCCTTCTCGTCTTAAAACCTTTGTCCTAAAGACTTACGCTCACTGTGCATGCTGAAACATTCATACTTGCTTCTTTCCAATCGTGAGGAAGCTTGGCACTGGAAGCAATCCGAATATTGAACTGGAACCTTACCAGAAGACGAATTTTGGCCTACATTTGAAGCTCTTCGGCCTCATGTAGACTTGTTCAAAAGACTGTAACCAGTCTTTTCAAGGTCATCACTTACCCAAAAGAGGGTGTTCCTTGATACATTACCCTTTACAACTCTCTCTTGTCATTTTAAGTCACTTTAGTAACAGCAACAATGATTGCGCACTTTCCTAAATAAAGAAACATACATATAAGGAAGTGAAAAAGATTTTAAATTTATTTTTACAAAAGAGATTATAATTACACATCATTTATTTAACCGATTTTAGTCATCATTTTGACCGTTTTGACCGAATACCAAAGCTCTAAGGACTGAAACTCACCTCCTACAGGTACAGGACCAAAGTATGAATTTGGATTCAACGAGGGAATGTTTTTCTCTTATTATTTTATAAATTCTGAATTTTTAATAAAGGTGAACAAATTTAGATATCATAATAATTATTCCTATCATGCAAATTTTAAATTCGATTGGAAAAAATATAAATTTATTAGTCTCAAAACCTTTGGCCATAACTGCATTTGCAAGTAAGGCTATTTCCAGATACCTTAAAGGTAAGATCAGTGGAGGGGAAAAAAAATGACTAGTGTACCCTATTACTAGAGTTGCACCATCCAATACTCGTATTGTGGACGATAGTTATCCACTGGATGATGAAATTCACACAAAAATGAGAATGACAGTTTCTGGCAATCCCAAGAACCTCAGTGAACGGTCCTCGTCTTGGTGAGTGAGGGTGTCAAGCCAGTAGTGTGTTTTGTTTCCTCGGGGAAACAACAATAAAATATCGATACTGGAGTTAAATAGCCTCACCTCACCCTATTTATACTCATTGATAATCGCTACCGGACTGTCTGCGTGTGTGTTGGTTTACACGTTCTGGAACCCATTTTTTTGTTACTTTCATAGCAATTTTGTCACCATTCTAAATCTTTTTATAAAGAACATAGAAAATGAAAAAATATGTTACCTTTTAGGTAAAAATTTTTTACGTTCCTCAAAAGTATTTTGGCGGCCCTAGTCGAGAATGACAACCTAAAATTGAGATGCCGACAGATGTACGCTCGCTTTAGAAGGTGCATCTTGCAACCTTAGAAAATCAATCTCGTATCTTTAGATACTTACATATCCTTGCGCCATCTTAGAGTGAGTTATACACCGCTCCCTTTATTTCTTTTTTACCTCTATAAGGTTCAAATATGCTCCGCATAACGTGTGTCTTAACTACACTACACAGAGATATCTGTTACTTCAGAAAGCCACAAATGTTGCTGGCTTTGGATCGTGGCAGGGCTTGGATAGTTGTTCGGCTTTCATAATCCTATCTCCCAAATTTGTGTCCCTTGTAGGCTCCTTGAATTATGTATGTACACTGTTGTACAGATGTCAAAACTAGTAATAACTCACTTTACTTTCAATTTCGTTTAGTGACAATTTAATATATTTTTATTTGTTCGGAGATAGAGTGTTTGGAGTATCTTTAGTTATACATAATTCTAAATATACTAGATACTAAATTTAACAATTAAATAAATTAAATTTAGTGAATTTCTATAAGTTATTGCAATGTTTCAAGCAATAGTGTCGAAGTATTTTGAAACAGCTTTGTTTCATAAAATCATAGCCAAATTTATCTCAATTTTTCCTTTTACCAGGTTAATTAACTTTCTCTAATATTAATCGATATCTTTAAATCATATTCGCATTACCATGTGTCTATTTATTTTATTTTAGCCTTATAATTAAGTTTTGAACATGTGTTATTAAAAATATTATTACTTGACAATATAACAGAGCAAAAGAGAGCGGCAGTCACCCCCAACTATTTAAGGATTTATAGAACATATAAATAATTAGATCAGAGTTAGCTTACTTCTGTCGGAAACCTTTTGAAAAATGTGACATGACAAATTTGGTCACATGTACCTTCTATACCCTTCCACCTAACTTGAACTTACCACATGAAAAAATTCCCTCTCTAACTTTTCTAGCTGTAGGTGTTGCCTTTGTTGGTTTCCTCCTCTAGTATAAAATAAATAAATGTATTGATGGGACAAATACGGAGCTTCTCTCACTTATTTTTGAGGCCAACCTAAATTCAGGTCTAAGGTACTTCAGCCTCGAATGTTCGTATCATCCTGGTTGTCTAGATACCAATGGACTTTGAATGTTGGTTGTTCACAAGTTCTACACGTCAAATCGATTCCTTGGAAAAAGACCACGAAGGAAATCACGCATATCTCGCTAATTGTCCTAATAGATTACTATATAGTGTTGGTAAAATAAGTAATGGATTTTTAAACAAAAATGACTTTTAAATTCTTTTATATTCAATCTCCCTAATTTTTGTGTCACTAAATAAAGGAATGGTTAAAAATTAGTTAAATATATGGGAGAGAATAAATAGCGCGAGAGGAAGCAATAAATACAACGTAACTCACGGAAAAGGAAGCTTCCATACAGTGGTGGGATTCGAACAAAGCACACTGAGGCAGCGGTCAAAGCGGTTGCTCGCTCCCTCCGTGTGCTTGGTTCGAATATCACACCCATGTACGGAATTTTCTAATTAGGAAATAACTTTTTCCGAAGAAAAATTATCCTGTTTTTCTGTTTCTTGCTGTATGCTGGATATATATATATATATATATATATATATATATATATATATATATATATATATATATTATCATTCCTCTTTAAATTTGTGTGATGAAAGGAATAAATATTATAATATCTAAATTATTGGAGGTTTATTAAGAAGTCTGAATTTCAAAATAATAAGAAAAGAACTGCTTTGCTATTCGATCAAAACGGTCAAATGATGACTAAAATCGGTTAAATGAATGATGTGTAATTATAATCTATTTTGTAAAAATAAATTTGGAATCTTTTTCGCTCCGTTAAATGTTTCTTCGCAAAGAAAGTGCACAATCATTGTTGCTATGCACTAAAACGGCTTAAAATGACAGAAGAGACTGGTTACATGCTTTTGAAAAAGTCTTGTTGACGTCGTAGAGCTTCAAATCAAGGCCAAAATCCTCTTCTGGTAAGGTTCCAGATTGCCTCCAGTGCCACGCTTCCTCACGATTGGAAAGAAGCAAGTATGAATGTTTCAGCATGCACAGTGAGCATGAGTCTTTAGGACAAGGGTTTCAAGACGAGAAGGGCTACGAAGAAGCCTCATCTCGCCAAGAATAATCTCACAAATAGGCCATACCTCTGTAGGAAATATAAAGAATGGACTGTTGAAGACTCGGACTAAGGGATATTCACTCATAAATATCTATTTCGTTTGTTTCAAGCTTCTGGAAGATCTCTTGTTAGGGGCGAAAAGTGAGCGCTTTGACTAGTCTTGTTTCATGCCCACGGTGAATCATCCGGACGCTCTCCATGTTTGGGACTGCATCGAAGATCAATGCCATGAACTCAAAATGGTATTAAAACATGCTTCAGCAGCACCTTTTTACAGAAGTTTAGGACCAATTTGGGGATGATATCTGTATTTTAAGCATAGTAGCGATATACTATGCTGTGTCGTCGCAAAGCAAAAGCAATAGCAGTTTTTGTTTGAAAATAGCATCGAACTTTTGAGACTTTGGCCGGGGAAGTCGCCGGATTTGAACTCAATAGAGAAAATGTGATCTATAATCAAACTGGCTGGTGATAAACAGAAGTCATTCAATTGTGAGCAATGTGTGGCTGATTAATTATTATTGAACAGAAATAGACCAATATCAGTCAAGATATCATCATAAATTTGGTCTCCTGAATGTTAAAACGAATTGAAGCAGCTCTGAAAGACAAGAGACATCATTATAAATATTAACTGCGCGTATCAATTGACAGTATTTCGTAATCAAATGTGTTCGGGTTAACCTTTTCTTTATTTTATCTTTAAATTATAATGCAAACAAAATAAAGCAAAATGCAATCATTAATTAACTTTATTACTTTCTTTATCAGAAAATATAGTAGTTTCAAAACTTTTGGTTTTGAAGGTAGTTGCGAAATTATTAGAAATGGCTACCATCTGACTTCCAACATAATTCTCCAGGAGGGACCTAAACTGGTCGCAAGCCCTAATTAGAGATTCCTCGATAATGGATGACATTGCCTCCAAAATGGCGACATTCAGAGATCCTAAAGTGTTGTGAGTTGCCTTGTTGACATTCTTCTCAACAACGCCCCACACGATATAATCTAGGGAGATCTAGTCGGAGGAGTTGGGCGGCTAGCTGTCTGAGGACCAGTGGTGCGGGTCATTTTTGAAAAACTACGCCTGTCTCATGCTTGACTTGTGTGCACGAGTAGAGTCCTGCTACTCGGTCCAGCCAAGGCTTGCTTACAATCATCAGCCCCTCAAAAAAACCGTCCGCATTGACCCTAGGGAAAGATGTGAAGATGGATTATGTGTCCTTTCTGCTGCTCAGGCACAGAACCATCAAATAAGCGAAAAATTTGTTATGGGTGAGCATCGGCACTTCCTCCATATTCCCAGCCTTGTCAGTGCCATTTACTTTGTAAACGAGGTTCCTCAGGTAATTCAACATATTCTCAAGCTCTTTCGCGATCCTCTCGGTGTGGAGGCCCGCGTATATGGCGTACGGTTTCTCGATTTCAGCGGGAATTCTCATAAGAAACTGCATATGTTGTTAACCACATCAAAGCAAAGCTCTTACTGAGTGCGTTCATGGTAAAATTACGTACATTGATTAACCTTTAGGCACACTTTCAACTCTGTATCGATTTACCTGAAACACACTGTAAATAATCTTATATAAAACTCATTATTAAATAAATAGATTATGGCCAATTATCTAAAAAATAATTCGGTCTAATATGTTTTGTTTTAATGATATTAAATAGACCTTTTTGAATTTCCACTCGTATTATTTAAAAATAATTGTACGAACAAATTCTAATCCTATTAATTCCAAAATAATTTGACCCGCATTATCATGAGATCTGAAAATAGTTTAAATTTTTCTTCAGACGATAATTACGGAGTCAAAAGCTTAAAAAAATTAATTAATATCGATTAAAGAATTTATCTAATAACGTTGAAATGGTTCAACGACTTAAAAAAATATTAAACGAAACATAAATGTATTATCGTCTGCGGACATATTAGGAATAATATATTTTAGTAAAATGTTATCGTTTTTGCGAAGTATTAGTTGGAAATACAAATTTGGAAACAAAGAAATCGTAATATAAAATCCTGACATTCTTAAGTGGCAGATGACATTAAAATTACTTATGTTGGCTTTAAACATACATAGACACACACATAAATAGATACGCCCACAGACACCGGAAATACATAATCACCCTTAAGGGTGAAATACATATACAAAATACAGTAACTTCGCCATTTTTGTCATTTATAATAATTATTATTTAATTTTAGGAATTGATTCATTTATTTACTCCCTAGATTCGTAGATTTGAATGCACGTTCTCTCACTACATCCTTTCAAATCCAAATTTAGTGATGAGTGCAGGGGCTTGTTGGTTTCTCTCTCAACCACGCTCCCTGCACCATCAAGGCAGAGCTTACGTTCAGGGTCACGACAGTTTTCACCTAGTTAATCAGGGGGGGCCGTCAAGAAGGTCTACAGCAGGTTTCGACGCCGCCCAAAGGCCGTGGTTGATGCTGGCTGCGATTTCATTGAATAAAATAACTATTACACACCTTTAAGTCTTTAACATATAATTTTGGTAACTATATCTGTGAAGATGAACTCTCAGTTATTTATTTTTAAATATGAACTTAAGCGACAAATTATCCATTTCACCCTGTACATATGGCCATCAAATTCTCGAGATTCTGTGCGTATCCCAGAAGCTTGGTCTTAATTCGTTCCTCACCTATCTCATACTCACTTGGCTTACACAAATTTCTCTTCCCATTAAGTAAACTAATCACATATAGTCATTATTTCCCCTTAAAAAGATTCGTCATAGACAAATTAAAGAGCTATGAGACTCCTCTCAGTTTCTGGTATTGCTTCGAGCTCTCTTGGGTCAAAATCTTGGGTTGAACCCAGTCATTCAGTCTGAATCAATTGCATTCTATCACTGAACAATCTTTCTCTACATCTTTCCATAAAATATTCTCACAACCGTGGCTGTCGTTGAACATTGGAACCTTGTTATGCTAATGAATTTCTTGTGGGTGGTTGTATTTTGTCCCTAGCAGAAATTGATAAGAGAGGATCAAACAATTATGAAAGGAGCAAATACTGAACTCATTTAGCTTATGTAAAAACAATTTAGGGTAGAACATGGAATATATAATACTTATCAAGCGAAAATAAAACTATTTAAAATAAAAAATCACGATAACAGAAGCATAAACACCTAATTAATATCAAGCAGTAAATGGCAACATAAAAATCTAAACAAGGAAATATAGTCACTACGAGATAAAATATTGAAAGAGATGAGGAATTCAACCATGGTAAGAACTATATGAGAACAATGACCATCATATACCAGATAACAACTCAATAATGAATAGGAAGTCCTACCTGTAATGGAGAACTTGCACCTGTTTCTTCACAGAAATTAACCTTCCACCTTCATCATTAAACTTTTCCTCCAAACTTTATCGTCATTTCCTCCCTGTGCTTCTCCCTTTTCTTCTTGGTGCTTCCAACACATCTCTACCTGGTCTTGTTCCATCTGATTTCAAACACACTGATGTTTTCTCAACTCTTAAGTAACAGCCTCAACTACAACAACCCGGCAAGCTATCGTTAGCCAGGGATTTCGATCGCATATTTCCTTCAACACTGATAACATCTTCCAGTGTGATGGAAACAACATTAACTCAGTCAATGCTGCTCTGCTTTCCATTTTATTATTTCTCGATCTGTCGCCAGCCTTTCAAACTATCAATCATGATGTTTTTCATCATTACCTTCATGAATTTGTGAGTGTGTCTGGAACTTCCCATGACTGGTTGTTCCCGAACCTATTATATCGTACTCAAGCTGCCTTTCCGAGAATGGCACATCTAAGCCAGTTAAGATAGGATTAGAGGTTCCTCAAGGCTCGTCTCTGGGTCCACTCGTTTTCGCATCTTTCCATTGGCACACTTTTGCGTTGCTTTGGTCTGACAGTCTATTTTTATGCTGATGCCAGGCACATACTTTTTCCCCCAGCTTCCTTTGGTGAACTTGTCCTAAATCTTCTAGCAGCACACGACATCAGTATTGAATGGCACTTGGACAACTTTCTGAAATTCCTTCTTAGTAAAACATTTTTACTGGTAAATACTCCTTCAGATGTGGTTCGCTGTGAAACTATTTTTTATTTTTCTTAACATTGTTGTCTCCCGGTTCCTTTTATCGACACTAGTAAGAATTTGGGTATCACCGTCCATAGTCAATTATGTCTCAAAGCCCATGTTGCTAATGCCTACAAATACTTTATCTGTTTTCTCCATAATCTTATTCGTATCCGCTACCATTTTGACCCCAATAGTTTCGAGATTGTCATCAGGTCTTCCGTTACGTCCTGCCTTGACTAGTCTAATTCCCTCTTGATGGGTCCCATACTTTCACTCTTTGCTTACTTCGACCCCTTCAAAACTTTGTGGCCCGTGTTCTTCTCCAACGATGACGTTTCTGTCATGCCTCAACCTTGCTCCCTGACATTCACTGGCGACCAGTTTTATCCAGATTCACGTTCATATTCCTCATTCTTACCTGTATCAGCATAAACGAGGGAGCCGCTTGCTACTTGGCTTCTGCATAATCCTATCACAAGACCTTAGATCCCTACGTTCTGGCTCCTCCTCCTTGCTGCTTGATCCTCATAGTCGTCTGTGCTAGGGCGCTGTTCGTGCTTTCTCGATATTTGTTTCTAGAATGTGAAGTGATCTGCCACTCCTATACGCTTCTCCCCTTCCTTGATGACTTCAAAATGCCCTAAATACCCATATCCTTCTTCTATCAAGCACTTACTTCTAGAAAAGCGCTCTGTTAAAGCTTCAGGCCTTGAAGAGCACCTTACAAGATTACAATGTACTGTAAGGACGAACCCCGCGATGGGGCGGATGGTGTAGCAGCGGGAAAAAGTTCTACTACACCAGAAACACTTCCTGGGGGCCCTTCCGACCTCCAGTGAATAGTATCCTGTAAGGGAGTGTCGGATATATCATGACCAAGTTTACTGCGGCTGATATGAGTAGGTTTGCGTGCCCTCCCTGCCCAAGGCCTGCAAGAGGCTTTGCAGTTATATCTCGCCACAGATTTTTTACTTGCTCTATCTTCACCACTTTCCTTACACATCTGTTCCTACAAACTTTCTGCGTGAAATGCCCTCGTTTATTTATTTTTTTAAGCTAAAGCGAAATGTTTAATGCAATTAAGAGGCTAAAAAGTGGCAAAGCGCCTGGTGAGGATGGGCTCAAAAGGCCTTTTTAAGGCTAAGCGCAAATGGCCACCTAACCTATGTTGTCTATTTACAAAACATGAAAATTAATTAAGATTCCTCCTAATCGTGATTAAACGTTTGTCAGTCTCTTTAAACTTCTTAAACCAACCCTTGATACCCTTAACATTTGGAGAATCACGTTCATACTCATTTCTGAATCTTCGTTGAACAATAAGGGCCATTTTGTTCTATGATGCCACAAAACACGCTGCTCTTTCTCATGGACGCCATTCTGATACTGGAAAATGTAGCGCACCTATATTGGAGAAAATGCCTGTAAAATATTGATGAAATAATATCTCTGATTTTTTTTTACACAATACTACAAGATTTATGATTCTCTCTCTCATGGTTTTCAAGATATAATTTTTCATATTCAGGCAAAGACTTTATGTTCACCCTGGACCTGTTCACTTGGCCTTTTTAGAAGACGAAGTCTTGACTCAGTAAAAGCCAATTCAGTTATAAGGGTATTTCCGAAACAAAGAATTGACAAAGCCGCTATAGACATACTATCCGGCATATACAGTCATGCAACCTTGCCATTTAAGTTCCACTTTGTCAGTAAAAAATAAAAACAGGCGTGAAACAGGGGGATCTTATATCTACTATACAGTTTACAGCAATATAAGATGAGATTTTCAAGACTTTGGTTTGGAAAAATAATAAATTAAAATGATTGAGATATAGATATAAGTAACTTTTGCTTTGCTGATGATATCGTATTATAGTCTTTGAATTCAGTAGAATTGTTGTCAATGATAACAGATTAATCTCAAGCCAGTATCAAAGTTGGACTAATAATAACACTGGGTTACAAAACGAAAATCTTTGGAAGTCGTCTAAATTTTGTCAACTGATTTTGGAATATTTTGCACCGCTGAATCCGAGAATGACATCCATTTGTCTCCGATCAGGTTAGGTTGTTGTGCTAAGTCGATGTTTGTCAAATCCAATCTTATAACTAAATCGATTACATTCAGGGAAATTTTCGGTTGATTTTTGTTAATATTTCTCATCCGAAATACTTATTTAAAATTTATTAATTGAATGTTACAAAAATTGATTAGTCGAAATTGAATAGTGGAAAATGATAAAGGTAAGTACATGTAAATTGGATATTAGGCAATCATTGTTCGGAATTCAAGGTATAAACTTCCGTTTCTTCGAAATCCTAGAAGGCGTAGTGGTAATAATAATAATAATAATAATAATAATAAGTCTTTTGTAATGCGCTCTTCAAGGCCTGAGGCCTTCACAGAGCGCACGTTGTGCTGAGATCAGAATCGAAATTCAATGGACTGCATCCGAGCGTCCGTGATACCTGGTCCCCTTGTCTTTCCTGTTCCGATGGAACCCCCATTCCCTGTTCGTTGCTTATTGATCCCAGATTCTGAGGATGCCGGTATATTTGTGAGAATAGGTAATGCATTTTGACGTTCATTTTGCACCTGAGGTTTAAGAAAGCAATCGACATATTGTTGAAATGTTTTGTGTATTTCCTGGTCTTTTTGATGCAAAGAAAGTTCTTCACGACCATAAAAAAGTCTTCCACACTTCCAGTTCCACTTCGTTCATTGAGTTTCAAACTCTGGATCTCTGATGAGCTGACGAAGTTAAAGACCATCAAAGATGCCACCTTTCAACTTCTGCTTACCAATGCTGAAAAAATCAGGGCACAATAGAAGCAGCCACCATCCTTGTATAGGGTTCTGGTGAACTGTTCGATTAAGCTGAACTTGATGTGCAGCGGTGGGAAGAGTGTCCTGTCTCTGTCCACCAGAGATTTGCTTATGATGTTCCTTACTCTGCAAAGCACCATTTTCTCCCGTACAGGCCAGTCCATCCTCGTGTAATGCTGAGATCCCTCCCTAGTATCCTACATGCAAAGAAAGTACGGGTACTTGGTGAGCCCGGACTGTTTACTGTTTCCCAACAAAAAGTTTACCGTTTCCAGGTCAACACAAATCAACCACTCATGCTGAGCATAAAAAAACTTTCTCCAGCACGTACTTCACCGTTTCATACTTTTTCTTCAGTCTCTTCGAGTGCGCGAGGAGTACAGAGGGAAACTTGTTGCCGTTTCCAGCCAAAAACATTTCAGCAATTGCTTGCTGCTGTCAATGAACAGGGTCCTATCTCTAGTTTGGTACTGTGGCACTCAAAGCTTGTCCACAAGCTGCTTAATATCATAAGAGTACACCAAGTCCTCATCTTCAGAAAAAAACAGGTACTCTTGATGCTATTTTTTTTAATCTGGTTGTCAACAGTTCGGGAGAAGACTTTGACAATCGGAGTTCGCGAATACGATTCTTTAGCTCGTTTTAAAAAAAAGGATGTGAAGCATTATCGTCAAAAAAAACCACTTCTTCATTTTCTTCCACACTGGAGGAATCTTCGTCTTTAATGTCATGAAGTTCTCCAATGGCAGGTACTAGAATTTCATTACAATTATCTACAGGATGATGAGCTGATTAAAAATCAGGTTCCACGCATGGTAATAATGTGTGGCACCCAACCGTTATCCTGGTCACCAAGTCTCACACCAAAATAAGCATGATAAGCACGCTTAATGAAACCTGTGACTGGATTCCTGCAAGGAATAACGGTGTATTCCCTACAGATGTAGCAGAATACATCAGGTTAATCTTGGCAAGATCTTCTGGCCGAATCCATTTCATTCACCCGCTAAAAACAAGTCCCAGTTAGTCACAAGCCTCACAGATGAGTATCATAGAAATCCTATGAAGGCTTGTAATGGTCACGCAATTAATCATGTGCATGCAAGTAATCCAAACTATATAAGAGTTTGTTATTAAAAATCATCTGATCATGTAAACAATAATATGTACGATTCTATAAAGGTCTGCAGGCAGAACGAATTTTCACACACACACGCACCGACACAAATACACACTCACACGTATATAGACTTACACACCTCTCGCGATAACCAACAAACGTCTCGATAACCAAGGGTCTGAGAAACACTACAGCTGTGCCAACAAACGTCAAAACAGGTGCAGTCATTGACACCGAGCTGAAGATGGGAAAGAGCAGGCGGACCTCTATTTTCAGGGGGCTGCGATAATGGATAATTTCAGTTCAGTTTTTGGTTCCAGTTTAGCACATGGGCGAGCTGTAAGCCCGAGCTGTGAGGAGGATCCTCCAAACCTATGAGGAGATGAAGGAGAGCCTCACCAGTTAAGAAACTAAGAAACAGTATTCAAATATTTTTACAATTGTATTATAAAATAACGCTATATATAGTCAATAAGCAATATTGTATTATAATTTTGGATTTATCGATTATCGATTTATCGGTTATCGCGCCCACCTATGGGTTACTCAGTGCCCGTTATCCGAATACCCCAACATGGCTGCGTCACGGTTAAGCAGCATTGGGGAAGTTCAGTACAACCGCCCTAACCGCTTTAGTCAGTTGCCTATAACTTAGAAACCAGTTAATAGGCCATAACTAAATAGCTTACCCATAAAAGGTGGTTCCTGCTATAACTGGTAACCGCTGTACCTTCCATAAGGAGTATCACATTGCCATAGACTCCTTAAATGAATATCAAAGAGGAAATCAACAAAAGAAGAAAAATTAGCGCGAAGTGGCAGGCCTCATCAGTTAAGAAATAACAAATTATTTAATAAATGTATCCTACTAGCTATAACTTGTAGAAATAGACTAGCTATAACTTGTAGAAATAGACTAGCTATAGCTTGTAGAAATAGACTAGCTATAACTTATAAGAATAGTCTAGCTATAACTTGTAGAAATAGACTAGCTATAACTTGTAGGAATAGACTAGCTATAACTTGTAGAAATATACTATGGCACTGAACACATAAAGCACGCAGAGCCTGTAAACAACTCAGGAAAACATGGAACGATAATCGTCCGGAGGAAAGAAATACATTTCGATGCATAGGAATGCAAATCCAGGTCACGTGTATTAAAAAGAATAAAATTTCTTAAGTAGAAATTGGCAGGGCACATTAAGAGAAGAAATGAAATGAAGGAGCAAAGAAATCTTAAATTGGAGACCTGTTGCCATACGGAGAATCAGAATTCCACCACGCAGGAGTTCAAGCCCCAGAATCACACGTCATGAACAATTTGTTTGTCACCCTACAGCTAAACTGTGGTACAATCTCTCACCTTCTGTATTCAGATCTTCTTCCAACATTACCAGCTTCAAAAGGCTATTAGAAATTTAGTGGGCAACGGCTAGCTAAATCTCACAAGGTCTTTTAAAGAAGAGCGCTTTGAGTGAGCAGTTTTGCCCTCGCTGTTGCATTACTCATTAAAAAAAGATGTGGTAAGAAAGCTCTGGCAGACACGGGTGTTCGATCTGGTAAAAAGACTTTTGTTTAGCTGCGGGATGAAACGGGCTCATTATCTGTATATATAAGGTCGAAAAAACCGAAGTAGAAAATAGTGATATAACTATAACGGTATTGATGAGTGTAATATCCCGGACGACGAATTTTATTATATACCAGAAGTCAATTCCCACTTGTTTTCTAAAAATAATTATTATTGCTATCAGTAATAGTCATTTAAATATTACTATTATTTTATTATTAGATTATATTTTTCAGGCTAAGATAATTGTTGGGTACCAGTTCAGGACCTAAAGGCAAGGAAAAGAGAACAGAGGATGGACTCAAATGGTGATAAAAAGTCCCAAAATATCTCTGAAGTAGAAAACATTACTCATAAGAAGTAAAATAACTGTCCGAGAGTGAAAGCAATTAAGTAAAAATGAGAGTAGAAGAATCAATATTTGTGTTCAAGCTCAAGTACTACACTTTCAACACAGTGTAAGTAATTCTATGCCATTGTATTGATTTTTCATACTGGAAAGGGACTTTGGAATCCCACAAGTCATCATAGTAAACTTGAATGACGTAGATCGGATCATTATTCTACAGTTCCGGGTTTCAAGCAGAGAATGAGCAATTTCCACTGTAGCGATGAGGGAAATGGAGGAAATTGAAGCAAGGGAGTTGAGGAAGAATGAAGTGAGGCTTACGAGGAGTTACATAGAAAAAAAAGTCTGTCAAAAGATCTCCCAAACCATACCGACGAGGTATTGTATAGGAGAGAGCCTAATGTTCTTGATATGAGAGAAAGCATTGAGGTTCAACTCACCCACCCGAGTAGAGACATTAGCGAGAGTTTAGACATTAGCACATCTTATGTAATGAACGGGGTGTTCAAATCCACCTTGAAGTGAACAGGCAACCGATGGGAGTCGAACATCGGGCACAAGAAGGGGGATGGGGGTAAACGTTAGAGGCGAAAGAGCGCGAAAGCGAGAGAGGTCTGAGAAAGGACCTTGAGAGGTAGAGATTCAGCGTTACGATATTCTTGCGGTCGAAATGAGAACAAATCCTCTCGACGCTCGGATTTTTTTTCTTATTCGAATTTAAGGTGAAATACCAACAAGGGCATCACCCCCAGCAAGTTTGTAAAGAGAGATAAAGGAACTGGTGAAAATAGAGAAAGTGAAAGTGTATGTAAGATATATAGTCGTGATTCTCCTTCAGGTATTGGGACCGGGAAGGCAAACTGTGGGTGTTGTGGGAGGCAGGGGACACATATGTCAGCTGGAGCAAGGTAGCTTCTGCTACACCTGACATCCACGTGAGGTATGAATGCTATAAGGAGGATATACAGTAGTGATGGTGTGTAGAGTTGTTGAGATGCAACCCCTCTCTCTCTTTCTCTCTCTCTCTCTCTCTCTCTCTCTCTCGCGCGCGCGCACGCAGGAGTCGTCCTGATTTCGAGCCGAGAGTTTTCAGAATGGAGAAGAAGAGCCGCCGAGGTTAAAAGAGGAGACATTACTACGGCACTGATCATTCAGGCGGGAGAGGAGGCTGCTAAGACTGTGAACCCTGTCTGTTCAGCTTAAACAAGTTTACTGAAGGCTACATTGTAACAATTATAAAATCATCCTTTTTCTGTATAAAGATTAAAAAGAATACCCTCGTTACTAAGTTATTTCCTCGTTATTATTTCTTCTTTATGGGGGGTAACAGGGGTAGAATGGGTACCATGATGCAGCTGACAGCTAGATTATTATGTGCCCTCTTCGCCCCGACGCCAGGAGTTACGAGACTTTCCGGCCCAAACTCCAGCCGGTGCGTGCTTTCCCGTCCCTTCTGCCCACATGAACATCTATCTGCTGGTGTGCATCTTCCACACATTTTCACTTATTCTATTTCCACTTTGTTTGATAGATGATCCTGTTGGTTTTCACTTTAATTAAAAAGGTCCCTCCTCTTGGTGATACTTCTATACCTTATCTCGAACTGAACGAACCAAGAATATTCGCCAACTCTGAAGGTATCAACAACCTTTACAGGCAACAATTCAAGTCATTTGAACTAAAATCACACATTCCTTTGAGTTCTAATTTATACATTCCAAATTTATTAGGAGTACCTCAAAACCTATACGCATACCCGGTTTTTCAAAAGTTCTGTTGCACTCATTTTTTTTAGCTTTCGAGAGGTTTACGTGTGTGAAAGAAAAAGCTCCTTCAAAGAAACTTAAAATTAAAATATTTTAGCATGTATCATTAAAACGTTTTAACAGGGTAGACGGCAAAGATTGACCTCGTTCAGGCAGACCTCAAGTTGTCAACCGTTTGGAGGTAAGAAATGCCTACGAAAGGACACTAAAGTTCAAAGTGACTGCGCTCGCGAAGAAGATCATGTCGGTGGTGACGGTTTCCAAGGCGGTCGAGGAGTAGGGCAGCAAGAGCTTGAGATAAGTGGGAAGGCTTCTACTTACCAACCGTATGAGAGAACAACGTTGGGAACGCTGTCGTCCTCTTTTCAACGACACGAAGAGTCATGGCCTTCCGAATTCTCATTTTTTCTAATGATATAAACCTTCATGGTCGATCCGGTTATCAACAAGTAGAGCAACGACGTGGTAAGTTTCGGCCAGGCGGTCTTTGAGGTCCGCTATGTGTCCACGACTAAGTACCTTGCCTCCGTGATTAAGCCCGGCGTCGTAGCCTTGAATGGCGAGAAGATGCCGCTGGTGTGGTTTATAGTGAGTTACAGGCTCATCGCGGTCGATTGCACGGACATCTTGGCCACGAAAGCCCTTCTCTGGGTCATAAATATCACGAAGAAGGAGAAGTACGTCTTTCAGCAAACGATGCCCCGGCCCACAGTGTCAAGAGAGGTTGGGGTCGAACATAAGCTTCTGGTAGAAGGAGTTTTGGCAGCCGCAGTCACCCGACCTCAATCCTCTATAGTGCAGCGTGTTGGCGCACGTCAAGGGCAAGAGTTGCAAGGTTGACCACAACAACGTCGACGAGCTGAAGTCCTCCGTCAACTGCCTGTGGGTCATCAAAAGAAATGACATCGCCCGCAACGTGGCCACGGCATTCAGGCCTTTTCTGGAGCTCGTGATCGCCACCTAGGGCGGTAACATTGATTTATATTCCAATTTAAACACATTTTTACAAGTTAAAACAATAAAAACGTGTCTAACTGCATCAAAGCTATCATTGTGCCATTCGTTGAGAGCGTCGTAACTAGTGTAACAGGACTTTTTCAATAGCCGGTACACATGCACAGGTATGTTTAAAATATAGAAAAAAGCAAAATGATTCTATAAATGACCGAAGCTTTTTTTTCTTCAGTGAACTTATCCATATTATTTCCATTATCATATCCATTATCCTTCGTCATTCTTATTAAGCAGCTGCGAAATACATATAAAAATGTGTGGTACAACTATCGTCATTCTGATATGCTTAAAATACATAATATCTCTTTATCTGGAGTTCGGACCTTTTTAATCAGATGTGTAGCTGGCCCGACAGCAACCCCTTGTGACGCCATCGCCAATTATTTCGGTGTTTTGATTCTGAAAAACCCACAAATGCCACAGAGGAAATCGTAAAAGCGACAAAATGAACCAGGAGACAATGCCTAAGCATTTCTGAAGAGCAGAGATCTTGCTCGCATCGTCGAAATGACGTTGGATTTCTAACGTCGAGGTAAAGGTACCCTCACACCCAAACTGGACACAATATTTTCAACGGCGTCATGAGTTGGCCGCCCATTCGCGGATATACTGATACTCAGCCTCATAGAGTAAATAGTTCTACACACACATAAACAATCACAGCTTAGTTAACATTTCCCTTCCCATCTTCACAGCAAACATACCCTATTAGCCTATTCAAAAACTAACCTTTTCTTATTTTTCATAGTTTTCTGTACTTTTGCTCACGCATTTTGATCCGAAAAAAAGCCAAAAATCACAACTTTTGGGATTGGATGTTGGGAAGCATTGCCACATGGAGCTTGAAATTTTCTACCTTGAAATCGGGCATAAGAAGCAGTTCCTGTGTCCTTTCAATCATATTTTACGCTAAAACATTTTATCTAAACAAGGTAGAGCAACAAAATAGGCAGCATATCAAAGTGTTTTTAACCCTCTTTCTGACATAAAGTTATGTTAATCTTTGTAGCAGAATGAGGTCAAATAGCTACCACGTGCCCTTCTGTACCCACGTGGGTCCTGAGATCACCGCATGGAGCTGTGAAAGCATGACTGAACCTGGACAAGGAGGCAGGCAACACTGTTATCACACGCCCCAGCTGTATTTGCCTGTATTTGCCAATGTCATCGTCTCCCACGGTCCGCTCGAAGATTGAAATCCGTTGGACATTCCGTCCAACGTTATCACGATTTCCCCTTCCCCCGAAGGAATCGCCGACTTTTCCCCAAATTTGCGCGCGTGCCTGGAGCCACCTCACCAGGCGCCTATATAACGCTTCCACTGAGTTTAGAGAGCAGCACTGTTAGACTTCCACCTACTCCGGCAAACGAGCTAAAGGCCGCTCCCCCCCCCCCTCCGCGGCGATTTCGATTTGAGTTGAAGGCTAAATTGATCCGTGAACTCTGCCTTAGTCAATCGGCAAGCTTCGACATCAGTGAACTCTGCCATAGTCAATCGGCAAGTACCTAACAAGGATTCCCGACTCCGAAGGCCAGCTCGACAAGTGCTCCCTCGGATAAAGTAAGAGGTAACTTAACTTCTTGTGTCGCATTCATTATGGCCCAACTGGCTCCTTTTCGGCAACAAGCACGTAAGGTAATCGTAACCGTTGCCGCCAGCGCATACCAGCTACTTGTTAATCTTTGGCAAACTTGCACTCTTAAATATTTGTTTAAAAAGACCCCGCAAAGTAAATAATAAACCGTCCCTACTAGACTCATTATAATTTCCCCTTTCACTAACGGTCTTCAACCAACTTCGGCCGCAAGCCCCAAAGTACCTACGTATATATATATATTTATATATATATATATATATATATATATATATATATATATATATAGTCTTTCCATTCCACGACATATACTTTTATATACATTACTCTATTATAAAATCTGGTGATTAGGTGTGTCTGGGTCTTTAAAAGGTCTTTGGAGAGATTTTTTTAAGGCAACCCTTTAACTTTATTTAAATTTTCAAAGCTGAGTACCGTTTGAGTTTGAAAGACGAAATAAAACAGGAAACAACTCTGCCATATTTATTTATCGCTTTGTGTTCGTATTTGTGTTTGTACCGACAACCTTTATAGGAAATTTTGTAAGGCGACAGAATTTCTTCCACGGTCACTTTAATCCCCCATGGATTGGTAGATTCTGAGCCCTTCTCATCTCACGAAGACTCCATTATTTTTTCTTTATTTATATGTTTAATCGTGTATCATATTAGTGTTAGTATTTGGATAGCACAGTTTCCGCGTTTAAACAAGAATATTCCAACTTGTGTAAGTAATTTGTGAGTCAAGTCTCATCGGTCCCGTGCCAACGGCCCATTAAAACACTTTCTTTAGGACAAAATGTCCTCGTTTGAGAGATTTAAACTTCAAAGAGAATCCCTCGGCTTAAGTGCCAAAGACCTTATCATATATATACAGGAAGAAGAGAGAAATTAGAGAGCTTACAAAAATGAGCGAGAAGAACTAGAAATAGCTGAATGAGAACAAAAAAGATTAGAGAAACAGCTGAACGTGAACAAACAGAAATTAGAGAGAGCGAAGAGCGCCATAGAATTCGCCAATATAACCTAGAATCTAATCGTAATTGGCTCGAAACCCTTTCAGTAAATTCCCGTATAGGAACCCATCAATCCTCCTCCGTTAAACTCCCCACGTTCAAAGAAGGAGAGGACTTCGGATCTTTTCTCACTCACTTCGAGAAAATCTTTGAAGTTAATCATTGGGACATAGAGACAGACGGTGTCGTTAAGCATCTTCCTCTACTTAGCTCACCGCTCCGAGACCTAGTCGTATCGCTTCCCTCGGAGGTTACGGTGGATTACTCCACCCTCAAATCCGAACCTCACCCGGCGTACAATATGACGCCTGACTTCTACCGCACCAAATTTCGCCACGCCCGCATCCAACCAAATATGACCTTCCGTCATTTTGAATATACTTTTTTCCCTACTTTTAATTTTTGGTTAGACGCATCGAAAGTTCCCTACGATTATGAGTTCCTGGTAGATTTTGTTCTACGGGATCAGTTGTTGGCGTCGCTAACACCAGAGATCCGCTCCTTTGTGAATTATCATCGGTGCAACTCCTTCAAAGAGTGCATAGAAGAAGCAGATGCCTATGCGACGAGTCACAACTTATAACCGAAGGAAAATAAAAAGCTTCCCCCTTCATCCCCGAAGAATAAATTTAATAACTCGTGGTTCCCCCCTAAGAACACCCCAAAGTATGCCACGATTACGGGCCACTTTAAGCCCAGAAGTTTCCCTCCATCGAACCCGCGTGAGGTCATGCCCCTCATATCTAATCCCCTGGCGTCAACTTTTCCCCGTAAGCCAATCATATGTTTTGCATGCGGAGTCGAAGGCCAGACGTGCCCAAATTTCCCCCAAAATTCACAACTCCGTGGTAATCCCATTCACCAAGTCCACCAGGTGAATGCTGCTCCCACTTCACCTCCATCGCGACCACAAAACCCCAGATCCAATTTCGTTTGTCAGTGCCCCAGGGCACCATGTAAATTTCCTCTTTGTTCAAGAATTCTCCTGGAAGTCTTAAATTTGAAAACGAAAGCGTTAATGAGTGCTGAGTCTCCACCCTCGTCCGTGATACCAGGTGCACGTGTATCATGGTATCGAGTGAACTTTTCCTGGTGGCTCCCGACCACAAAAAGATTGTGGTAGTCCGTGACTACTTGGGGCGAGCAAACCACTTCCCTATTGTAAACTGTTACCTCAAGTGTTAGTACTTTTCCGGATGGGCTGAAGTCGTGTCAGCCCCTATCCAATTCTGTTACGTTTTGGTAGGACAGTGCCCCCGAGTCTAGTCTAACCCTCTAACTCAGCCTGTTATCACGAGAGCCCAGGCAGAGAAGAAATACCAAACGACCGTTGCCCTTAAAACTCCCTTAGGTTCGGATTTCAGCGGCGTTATGAGCAACGAATTTGCTCAAAGACAGGAGAGCCCAAATCTCCTTCCCTTGTGGGAAAAATTTTGGAGCCTCGAGCAGGATTCGGTCCGCGGTAAGAAGACAGCCTCTTATCTCGTGAAAGAAGGCTTGCTATATCACGCTTGCTCGGATGGCGTCAGCCCTGAGACTCACGCCCTCTGTGTTCCCAGTTCGCATGTTCCCCTAGTCTTAAAAATTGTCCACGATAGCGTGTTTTCTGGCCACTTCAGCCACGATAAAATTAGTCATAGGATTTTCCGGTATTTCTATTGGCCTGGTGCTGCATTGACATTTCGGAATACTGCCAATCCTGTGACATCAGCATGAAAACGAAGGCGAAAGGGCGTGTTAAACTGGCCCCGCTACAGAAGATCCCAATCATATCTAACTAAACCCGTTCGTTCAAGATCTTACACCCTTCCAATTCATCTAAGAAATGCCTTTAACGCCGAGGTTAAGTCTTGAACCCTTCACGTCAAATTATTGTTCCCCAATAGTTCTGGTACGGAAACCAGATAACTCTTACCGCATGTGTGTAGATTTTTGCAAATTAAATTCCGTGACCGTTTTTGATGATGAACTGAATCCTTTAATTGACCAATACCTTCACTTGATCGAAAAAGCAAAATTTATTAGCGAGCTCTACACCAGCTAAATTTCCATTGTAATTGCAAAATATCGATTTGTCCACCTTGTAATTATTAGAACCGCCAGCTAGAGATTAGCTTATATTCAATTATTTCTGTTATGTCCTTATTTTTCTCGATGTGTACGTCTATGATGCATACCGCCCTTGTATATATGAAATTAGTATTTAAAACCCTGGTCCGGCTCCAGAATATGTGTATATGAACCAACCTAATCCTTCTGCCATTTATGTAAAATGTATCATTGAATATCCATTTCATTCTTCTTCTTTTTTTTAGCTTTGTATAGCATAGTGGATAAATATTATTTTCATTTTTTTAATTATGTCCCCCTTAATGCTCTTATGGTCAGCATAATTAATTTCCTTTTCCATTCATATGTACACGCAGGTGATAGAATTAGCTTGTACACGTGCTCGACGACATGTCAGGAATTCCAGGGGGTTTTCTCTTACCCCGTGACCACTCATTTGTCTAAGGAGATGTCACCTTTCTTCCCCAATTCCAAAAGTGCCATCTTTTTGGATGGGAGGGATGTAGCAGAATGAGGTCAAATGGCTACTACGTGCGCTTCTGTACCCACGTGGATCCTGAGATTACCGCATGGAGCTGTGAAAACATGGCTGAACCCAGGCAAGGGGGCGGCCGACGCCGTTATTACACGCCCCAGCTATATATGTCTGGGACCGATGTCATCGTCTCCCACGGCCCGCTCAAAGATTGAAATCCGTTGGACATTCCAACCAACGTTATCACGATTCCCCCTTCCCCCGAAGGAGTCACCGACTTTTCCCCAAATTCGCGCGCGCGCCTGGAGCCACCTCACCAGGCGCCTATATAACGCTTCCACTGAGTTTAGAGAGAAGCACTGTTAGACTTCCACCTACTCTGGCGAATGAGCTAAAGGACGCCCCCCCCCCATCCCCAGCGGCGATTTTGATTCGAGTTGAAGGCTAAATCGATCCGTGAACTCTGCCTTAGTCAATCAGCAAGCTTCGACATCAGTGAACTCTCCCATAGTCAATCGGCAATTACCTGGCAACAAGCACGTAAGGTAATCGTAACCGTTGCCGCCTGCAGATTGATCTTAAATCTGGCTTACCCCATTGCTCCATTATTTATGTGAACGCCCCAGTTTAAAATCCTCCTTTAAATCACTAAACTAAATCTGACCTCTTTAATCCCTTAATTAACCTACCTGTATCTCGTGTGGACCGTTAACCCTGTCTGGATGACCATTTCCTTTAACCCAATTTTTGTGTAAATATAAATATCATTTTGTTGCTAGTAAAGATATATTTTCGTCGTTGTCTTTCTTTTGCAACTCCAGCACGTACCAGCTACCTGTTAATCTTTGGCCAACTTGCACTCTGAAATATTTGTTTAAAAGGACCCCGCAAAGTTAATAATAAACCATCCCCACTGGCCTCATAACAATTTTCCCTTTCACTAACGATCTTCAAACAACTTCGGCCTCAAGTCATAAACTACCTACGTATATATATATAGACAGAGAGAGAGAGAGAGAGTCTGACCATTCCATGACAGTCTTGAAACAAGGAATGGCACATTGATACATACAAAAATTTAAAAAATATCACAAAGTTCGTTTTCGTACATTCAACGCAGACAAGGCGCCTTTTTCATGGTACAATTTAAGATTAACATTTTGTTACAAGTCTAATCAATCAAGAAGTGAAAACATTACAAGATGATTAATTTTATAATGACATATACACAGTAAGTTGTTGAGAGTTTGTTTCTTGAAGTTGTCAAAGCTTCGTCTGTTGAACTCCACGGCTTGAAAAAGATAGTCCCTTTGCTTGGCATCTGTTGTTATGATATTTGCAAAGTTGTTCATCATCTAGGCACTTCGTTCAACAATGTCATCCCCCGATTTTATATTCTTAACATAGTCCAATGCTTTTCTGTATTTATCATTCTGTAGTAAAGAAGTGACAGGTTCCAGAAGCGTGACAGGATCCGATGTTCAGTGTGTCAATAAAAGTCATTCTGGGCAAATGAGAGGAACCAGGATAATCTTAGTTGTACTCTCTGGAATAGAGGCTTACCTATTCTGTAGATGTTTGGCTTTTCATTGGCGTGTACTATAGGCAAAAATGTCATGCGTGTTTCAATGCGTTACTCATTCTACTGCTAAACAGGGCAAATGGCACGACTTCCTGCGCCAGGTACCATTTCTGGCTTTCCATCTTATTAAGTTCTGCGTCAGCAGAACTGAGGATGTTTTCTTGCACCTTGACATGTTCTGGATTAGAGATTAAATATTGTCATTCTTATCTTTATGTTCATTTCATTATCAGGTCTAGGGATCTCGTCCACGATGCAAGGCATGAATGGCTCTGCCTATTTAACTAATAATCACCCTTAGTAAAATGTTGAAGTTTCTTTAGTAACCTCGGGCAAATTGGTGTTAGGTGAATAATGGCCATTACTTCTTGATATTCTAATGAACCACGGTACATGTTAAGGGTTTATTTACGAGGATTTTATTAATTTTAAAAGAAAACTCAAGAAATATACTTTGATTATACTTAACTTATTTAGGAATGAAGTTGATTGCAATCATCAGCACTGATTCTTGTCACAATTGGCCTTTTTATTCAAGATTTTACGTTTTGTTTTTCTTATCTTCTTCCCCTTCCGTTCTTCTTTTTCATATTTCGTTTTCTTGGAAAAAAGTGGGAAGAAACAGGTCGGTAGAGAAATTGATAAAGTTAGGGAAAGCGAGTACGTGTGGAAGAAAATTAGCCAAAAGGAAACTACCAAGGTGTAGTAAAAATCGGAGGTCGCGCAACTCTTCTAAATGTGGCCCCGTTCTGCCTAGACTAAAACAAGAATTTCCACCTTTATCAAGCTGGATATCAGATATCTAGAAGGACACTAGAAATGGTGTTCAAGTTTATAGTGCGAACTCATAAACGAAGGATTTGAAATTGAAGAGGCTCGCAATTGCAGCCTTTTGTGTCTCAACATTTTTCACTGCTTTCCTTTCTTTATATTTATGCGTCTTTTCTTCATCTGTCTGATCTTTCACTTATATTTTCTTAGATGACTGAAAATGCCCTCGTTCTTAACATGAGTTTTCGGGATTTTTGTTTTTAGTCGCGTGCTCACGATATGTTTGTTAATTGATAATACGTGTTAATTATTTTTTTCAAAATTATTTAAATAATTGAGAGCACGCGACTTAGGTCTGTGGACCTTGTTTTGTTATTAATATATTTGCTGGAGAGGTTTTAGGGGTGATTGTTGAACGCCGTTAAATATCATAATCTTAGCTATAGTGAAGATTGTATCACGCCAAGACCTACTGAGATTTGTGGCTTACAAACGCAAATGGGAACTTTTGTTTCGGTCGTCAGTTTTTTACTAAGAACAGCTTCATGGTCAGCTTGGGCAATGGGCTACACGTGACTTTTCGTGATATTCCGATCCCCGAGGGGTTCATCATGGGCGTCAGTCATTAACGGCGTTCATCAGGGCTCTGTTTTGGACCCCTATTTTTTAAAGTATATTCGAACGATTTTGACACGAATTTAGTACATAAAATTTTCAAAATATCGGCACCTGTGTGACAAACTTGTAGAATGAAGTCTTTGAAATCCTAAACGGGTTGACTATTATAACTTATGACGCAATATTTGATTTAGATAACTGAGAGCGAACTAGAAATTACAGTTTTAAACTACTAACCAAAATAACACAAAACTTGGAATGGCTGGTTTGTTATGGCTTTGAAACGACTACAGTAAATAGGTTTGAGAAAGGAATCGATAGATATTACTTAAAAATGTGACCTTGCAGAAATGAGTCGTTAATTTAATTCTTTATTCATATTCTCTCTCTCCCTCTTCCTATCTTTCACTTGTGACTTCCATCCTTTTCCTTCTCTCTTTAACTAGCTTCTATTAGATCTTAGGGTTTTTGCTGGTCGTAGTTCTGTAATTCCTCAAAATCCCCAAATGGGGTCTAATCAGACACAAGGATCACTCAGAAGTAATCTTTCGAAAGGGATAACATAACATAACATAACATAACATAACATAACATAATTTCACGGATGACAAAAGCCACAAGGGCCTATCAAAGGTCATCCGCATCCGGAAAAACCCACCCACAAAAAGCACCATCACCACTTGCTGAATTTTGAGGTGGAGGCATATTTAAGAAAAAAATAGGAAAACCTAAAAGAATATCATACCAAAACGTTTAGAGAAAGAGGTTGGCAAAGGGAATAATGAAGTTAAGGAAGAAGACAATATTTTCTAACTAAGTATACATGTAGAGGAAATAAGAGAGGAGGACACTGAAGAGAGATCGAGAGATCGAATAACTCAGAACAAACTGCTTCCGTTAAGTCAAGAAAGCAGGTCCTTTATGGAGTAAGAATTTGAAGAAAATTCAAACATCTTAAGTAAAAAATACGCAAGTTAATGTGACGAAAAAATGCTATTTGGTCATCTCGTATGAGTAATGCGTCATTTTTGGCATGATTATCATTATTTTGTGGATAGAAACCAAAAAATTATTTAAAGTTATTTATATTTAAATGATATATACTTATTAGTTTAATAATTGCTATAATTTACACTAGTTTCTACTACAGGTTTTCATGTTTCTTATAACTTTTCAATAACATGATTGTAAAGATCGTTTGATTTGGATTTTAAAAAGTTATTTTTAAGATGGCTTCTGCTTTCTGTTGTTGACATTTTCAGATGATTCGTTAAAGTCTTAAAACGATAGTAATCTGATAGTGCTGAGGTAGGTAAGTATAGAGGATGACTCATTACTTCGCATTCGAAATGGTTAAGATTTTTTAGGGTATCTCTTACGATAATGAGGTCGCGCGTTGCTACAATGAGCGATCACTCTTCTTCAAGAGCTACATGTAAACGGTCACGCTGAATGCAGTAAACCTCTTTTGGTAATAGTCTGATTTCGGTTAAGAAGTGAAGTGAAATAAAAAGACAAGTTCTAGACAAAAAACAGCTTGTCCTCTACCCCCATCCTCCCCACTGGGCCCTCAACGGAGTAGCGAAGGCGGGTGCGGGCAAGGCCCGGTATTCCTTTGTAGTCTTGCGCAGACGCACTTTTCAGTCTAATCAGGCTCCACGCTTGTGGATACGGTGGGTAGGAGTGGGCGGAGGGAAAGAAGAAGATTTAAGATAGAACAGCGAGGAAATATTCTAGATCGTTGCTATTTATCGTGATCCCTGTCCCACGTAACTACTGTGAGTCCCGTGTGTGAATGTGATAGTTAATGAAGAATATGAGGGGCGGTCAATAAATTTTGCTATTCGAATATAAGGAAACGAGATATGAGGAAAAGTGTCCTATTATTTTTCAATATAACTACCCTGGACTTCAATGCACTTGCGCCACTTGTCCCTGAGGCTTCGAATTCCCGACAACCAGAAATCTCCCGACTGCTGTTCAATCCATTCCTGGACGGCGAGCTGGACATCTTCATCGTCCCCAAACCGGCGTCCACGCAGTGCAGCCTTGAGCTGGTGGAATAAAAAGTGGTCGCTAAGGGCCAGATCTGGACTGTAGGTGAGACGGTGAGCTCTTCGAATCCGCACTTGCGCAGGGCGGGTTCTACAACTCTGGCCTTATGGACTTTGATGACGTTGAAGTCGATCATTGGGCGTGAGGTTTCTAGGGATCCAACGGGCTCAACCTTGGTCATGGCCAAATTGTCGCGGATGATGTTGATAACGCTTCCATGTGAAATTCCACGTTCTCGCTCAATTTCTTCGACCTTCACACGTTGATTTTCGAGCATCATCCTCTCCACACGGGCCACATTGTCCTCGTTGGTCACGTCTGACAGGCGTCTTGAACGGGGGTCATCTTCAAGGGACTCACGACCGTGGTGGAACTCCTTATTCCAGCGATCAATGGTTGCATAGGAAATGGCGGTGTCGGTGTACACTGCAACCATGCGTTCATGGATCTCTTTTGCATTGTTGCCTTCCTTGGTCAAAACCTGATCACTGCGCGGTACTCAACCTTCTCGATTGTTGAAAAGTTTGTGACTGACGATCTGCGATCAGCTACTGCTTCTTAAATAAACGAGGCAGGAGCGTGCGGTTGTAGGTCCTGACTTGTCATAACTTGTCGTAACACCCCCACAAACAGCCATCCCCCTTCCTCTGTTTTGCCCTCTCGATTCGCAAAACCTATTAACCGCCCCTAGTAGTTGCTGAAAACCGAAGGAATCAAGAGGTTTTCAAAGAGATGATAGTTTGCCTGGGAATCAGGCTAATCTCTGTCCATTGTAGGTAGTTATGGTTAGCATGATAAAGCTAATTTTTTTCGCGCGAGAATCATGCATTTCTGTTATTGTATCTATGTCTATTTGTATCTTCGTCAGTGTAGTGTTTGTTTATATAAGGCGTTCAAACCGTTATTAGCTATTATTGTTTCTAAAACTGCTATAGAATTCTATCTCTGTAGCTATTCTTATCTATTCCTATTCTGGTTATAATTGTCTATACGATATTCTCTTTTGATGCTACAGTTATCAAATTAAAAGTGGCCATTGTCGAGTAGTCTTCTCATCCTCTAGATCTAGATTTCTTCTTCTCTTTCATTTTTCCTTGAGAAATTTGCAAATAATCTGTTTTTTCCATTCTTCTCTTTGGCTAATATGGTTGGTTAAATTAATTATTATTTCGTTCTGTGTTTTTTCTATATCTTTCTTGGCTCTTTTTGCAATTATTATGTTGAGTGGCTTATCTTTGCTTCCTTGTGAAGGTCTCGATATCTTCTCTTTCTCCTCTTCTAATGTTTGTTTATTTACATAGCTTCGTTCCGTACTCTTTAGAGTCTTACTAGGTTACTCCTTGAGATGGTGTACATAGTTATGGTTGGATATCAGTAATATCAGTCCATTTTTCCCTCGACTTATCTCTCAGTAACGTAGTTTTGTAGTCTGATATCGTATTGGCTAGCCCAAGCAGCTTTCACTCTGTCGTATCTGTAGCACTCTCCTACATATACAACTGAGAGGCTCCTCCTGTACACGGGTACCATCTTATATTTATCCCTATTAGTTTTAATTTTTTAATTTTCTTCGTATCTATTGATACTTCTTATCTCTTCTGCCGTCATTCTATCTTGCATTGGTCCATTCTTATAAGAGTGAACAATCAGCTGGCTGATGTGGTTGGCGAATTAAATGCCCAGGCAGCCCTCATTTCTGGGTGGTGGTATATCTGCGGTGTAGATTGAATAAAGAGACGGGCTCAAACATCTAGCCTGGGTTAAACCGGCAGTGAGTTTAAATTCTTCTCCCTGCTCCCTGAATATGCTTTCGTTTATTTCTAACAATAAAATAATGATAAACATGAAATAAAATGCCGTATTATTTATGGGATGAGGTAATTCAGATGAACTTTCTTAAGGGTGAATGAAGTAAGAGGTCACTGTTTACCCTCTTATTTAGTTCGGTTCTATATGCTGTACTTCAGTGATTAGCTCTGGGATATGTCTATTATATATCATAATTCAGCGTTCGTGAATTATTTTACTTAATTTTAAAAAGAAGAATGCCTCTTCCCGTAGTCCATAAAATCATATGGGTTTCAATTCATTTGCGATTGATGGAAAGATGTAAGAACTAATTATTTATACGCTTATGTAAAGGAATTCATGTTCGTACGTTTGAGTACATGTCTCCCTGTACTAGTCTTCTCCTGAACATGTATATTAGACTCTAATGGGGAGACAAGTTTCTCCTATTTGTCCTAGACATCTATACCTTTTTCAATGTTTTCATCTTTTTTACTTCATAAAAGAGGAGTAACTTGAAATCTGCTCTGACACAGTCGTGAATCCATGTATCATCATATGCAGGAAACGAGTTAATGACCCCAGTATCAGGGGACTTTTAAATTATCCTAATGCAATGATTTAATAATTCTTTGTTATACATGCTTTGCATGTTAATATGCGCTTTACTTGCACAATAAAGTACATTCCTCTACAACTTTCAAACGCTCATAAACGAATTATCAAGAAGAAAAGTCCCATCAATGACCTGCAGCGTTTTGTGATAAGATGATAAATGGTTATTCCATTGATGGTTTCGTTTGGTTCAAATCACTTACAAGTGCCTTTAAATGGCTAAATGAGGCTTCTGCCACTAGATGGCGGCACCTAGCGCTAAATCCGATGGCAGATTTGAAATATTCAGGGCTAATAACTCTATGTCCCATGGTCATATAGGTCATTTCATGGTTCTAAATGGGTACAATTGAACCTTACTCCTTTTGAAAAATAAGTGACGCCTAGACCTGCCGCAGGTAAAAAGGTGAAACAGTCAAATGCATATTGAAAATCTTGATATTAATTACGTACGAATACTTTGAACCCCAATTATTCTTTAACATCTCATCATAAATTCATCTACTTGAGTACATCTTTCCTGTTGTAAGAACAACGTGTATAAATACCTTTTACAGTTTAGCTAAGGTCATGAAGAAAGTTATTTCAATAGTAGACTATTAGGAATTGGGAAGGAGTTATCCATCATAATTAACGTCGAAAATGTAATTCTCGTATCTATTTTGGGATTTAACTCCAAAGATCTTGCTTGGTCCGTTATAAAATCGAACGTTATGAATCAAATCGGTGAACTCAGCATAGCAAATGGATTTATTTCCTGTGGTCAAATAAGAGATGGGAGCCCGTGTGGGCAATTTGAGATCTGGAAACAGCACAGAAAAGTAAACCGTTCCATTTTATGTCGTACTAAATCTTCATTTATCGAAGGAAAAAGTTGCATCTATTTCAGTCATAGTGGTACCAGTTTACTAATCAACCAGGTCATTTTCATTTTTAATTCATTCGTAAATAATTAAATGAAAAGCGAAGGTAACGGAAAATTGCCAGTGTGTTTTTCACCCAACACTATCAGGTAATGGCAAGTGAATAAAACTCTCATACATCTCCTCTGTTGGGAATATTTATTAGAACCAGTCCAATTGGTTTTAGGTGCAATTACAATAGACTTGCAGGAATCATAAGTGTTAAACATTGATAACAGTGTATCCGTAGTCCAGTATAACCATAAAGGAATAAAAAAGAAAGAATAATTTTATTTAAGATACATGCAGATAAGTGTATGTTGACACTTATTTGGAGAAGACATGTTAATAAGTGTGTATCAAAACTACTCGACTTAACATTAAGGTGCATAATTTGGATAGTCTAGAAATGTAGTTTGCTTTTCTAGAACTCTCTAACTTTTAGATTAATTCTCGAGCAAACCCAAGGTTTGCTCGAGGTATTTGTTAGTCTTCATTTTGTATTTGTTATTTTTAGTCGTTGCCGATCTATATGTCACTATGTCGGTCGGTCGGTCTGTCCCCGTTTTGCTTTTTTTTTGTTTTGGTAATAACATTGTAACTATCCGCCCGATTGTAACAAAATTTAAACCCCTTATGTTGTTTTACATTATCTTCCAGATGATATTATTTCCAAGGTTCTCACAAGTTTAGCCTAGGAATTATTTGGTTTTGGCCATAACATCATAACTATTCGGCAAATTCTAACGAAATTTGAAACCCTTATGTTGTTTTACATTCCCTTTTGAATGATATAATTATCAACGTCCTCCTAAGGTTATTCCTGGAATTATTGAAAGTTTTGAAGGTCGTAAGGTCATAAATCAGAATAAGTGAGAGCACGCGACTCTGGTCAACAGACCTTGTTTCAATCTGATCTTCGCCCATCCCTTATATTCCTTTCTTGAAGTGTCCTAGAGGAGATTTTAGGGTGTTTGCTACTCCTTAAGAATTTGATCACACGGTAAAGGAAAGTGAGTTCAGTAGAAAAAAAAATAAGTGAATAATAATTAGAAGGATAGTTAAAGAGGATCCTAAAGAGCTTTTCTTTGTTGTTAGTATGTTAATGGTTAAAACCCTCCTCATCTAATTAGGCATGGCTGAGGACGCTCCACATCCAGGGCCAGCAAGTGTGATTTTTTTCCATCACACCAATATAAAAGCCCCTTTTGAAAAGTCACCTGCTTGCCCGATGATGTTTTAAGGTGACTAACCATTGTTATACTCACCGCATACCACTGGACCAAGGTAATGAAAGTTAAGTAAGTACTCACCCGATACCTAACGGTCCAAGTATTTTCCTCTTTCGGAGACTCGCGCGAGGTACCTCCCATACATTTTTGCATTCACTTAGTTAACCACATTTCAAAAACATTCTAGCTGAGATCAACAAGTTGTTTTTTCACCAAGATTTATAATGTGAGGCGACAATTAACTTATTTCATCATTCTCACTGTTCACTCTTTAACTCTTAGAAAAAGACGCCGAGTTAAAGGCTTGCAGAATCAGGCTACCTTCCACTTCAAAACTAAAACAGCGAAACTATGTCAGTCAAATTCAAGCTGATTCACTCTCATCCCCAAGTCTCATAGATGTTTCCCTAAGCTAGAGCCATTTTGCTATCATCCCTCATCCATAGCGGCCTTATACTCCTGCCTTTGTGTGATTTAAGGACAAATTTTCTTGCTCCTATAAAGCCTGAATGACCTCTGATTCATTGTCAGAATGTAGCCCTTCTGTTTCCAAAGTGGGAACAATGATCTACTGTTGTTAAGCTCTCCGCGAACTACATGACAAGTTAAGTTAAGCACACATTTTTGCGAGGTAGAAAAAATGCTTAACTTCTCCGCAAATCAAACAAGTAAGGACAACGGAAGTACATAAGCGTTCTCCCCACAACGGAAGTTTTTGCCACATTAATACCAGTCTATTCACAGCATAACAGACATCATTCTCCACTCCTGTAGATCTTGTGTTTGGTAGAAAAAAAATTATAAAATTCTTAGGGCACATGGTCGAAAGGATTATTCCTGCTGTGTGTAATCTTTTGACGTCCTCAGCATTTTCACTCGACTGACTTACCTGCGACTCATGTGTCAGCAGAAAGCTATTATTTGCCCTTCCAAGCGATTTTTTTTTTTGCCAAAGGAGAACACTCGTATACTGCGGTAAGGCTCGTCACAAATCACATACCTGACTAATTTAAACACACATTTGCCTAGAGTACCCCATCACGTTACCACAAATGAAATGAGCAACGAAAATGAAATCACACAGGCTTTTTTTTGCCTAACATAGGATACAATTTCTAAATGGATCTAACAATATTCACAGCATAATCGACATAATTCCTCGCTGCTGGAAATCTCGGGTGTGATAGCTAATTTTGATAACACACTTACGAGATTTCACCGAAGGATTTTTGGTATTGTATCTCACCTTCCTAGATCCGCAGCATTTTCACCAAACAGCTCTCTTTCCTATTACCAAGGTCACTGTCCTAACTTTTCCATCTCACTCGATGCCCACGTACGGCAGAATATGCAATTCATGTCCATTCTCTACTGCCACTCAACTTGAGTGAGTTTCATTACTCTTATCCCCCCCTCCTCATTGTACACTCGAATGGCATAACGAATATTGAAGGAAGACAATCTTCCCGCTCGCACGCTACATGGATTGATGACCAATTGAGCCAAGTCCAATTCGTGACGAATCTAAGTTCAATTTGTTTGGATCTAATCGCAGAAAATTCGTTCGTCTCACAACAAGCGAAGGGTTAGACTATGAGACACAATTTTCGTTTAGTTAGATCTGACACTTGTTTTTGACTAACTTTTGGCATCTGAATGCAAAAATGACCGTAGTTTTTCTGTATCACATCAACCTATTAGGCTACAATATATCCACGCTTTGTAACAAAACATAAAAATACCGCATTTAACAAATGTGTATGTGCTTTTTATTAGAATGTTTTATTAAGAACTACATACACCTGGAAATAATATAACATTACTTGACTATATGTAATGCTTGTGCAAATTTATTTTATTTATACAAAGGATATTGTTAGTGTAAGTAAAATTGTAAGTAAATAGGGCAAAGATAAGCGCTTATAGATTTTACTCAAGTGTTCAATGGGTGGAGAATTTTACTTTATACTCCAAAAGTATCAGCCAACCTATTTACATCTGATGCCGTTCCTCTGTGACCTTTAAATCTTGGTGGAATCGTTCACCTTGCTCATCGCTGACTTTCCCAAGGTTTTCTGGGAAGTTAGAAAGATGGCTATGAATAAAATGTAACGATGCTCGTGTTGCATCCGAACCTTTTGCAGCTCTCCCATAGTTTTTGGACAATTTCGGTGTAATTATTTGCCTGTGCAATTCCAAGAAAAATTCTGGATACGGTATTTAAATAATAACTAGGCATTATTTTCGAGTTCTGACACTGTTTCGATGAAATTTTAATCTTTGATGAGCTGCCGAATCTGTGGACCACTAACCACACCGGCATTGATTTTTTATATTGACAGGCCAGGAAATGCCAAAAGGGGACACTTAAAAAAGTCGCTTTGGTCTGGCAATGCTTTAACGAATCTCTTCATGAGCCTAAATTTAATGAGCAGAGGTAGGAATATATTTTTCTTCTTTAAGCAAGTGGCTTAGGTAGGATGCTGAGATCACCAGTTTTGAGGTCAGATCTTAGAGGCGACTTCCTCTCCGCCTGATGCTTCTCTTGAGTTCTTTCCTCCCACATGCACCGAAAGCAGGGATACTTCATGTACCTGCGGTGCTGACTAAGAAGGAAATATGCCATTTTAAGCTCAACACAGATTATCTAATTGTGTTTGCAATATTGCAAAATTCAATGAAAAATAATTAAAGGCACAGCTGGAACTGCACCATATAAAGTGCCATTGAATAGAAGGACACACTTTAAGGTCCGCTTTGAGCCATCGATGAACAGTGTCCATTCATTTAGATTGTAGATTGGAATTCCAAATTGCCCCAGTAAACCTTGTATGTTATGGTAATACACAAAACTACAGTCACTTGAAAGTACTGCTGAAATTTACTTTCTCTGGATCGAGAATAGGATTCATTCGGGTTTTTTTAATCATGTTTTTTTGTCATTCTCTCTTGATGCTAGGATTGTGAAGCATTTTTTGATGTCCTAATTCTCGTGCCAAAACATTCAACTCATGCTGACCAAATCCTCTCACGAGTTGATTCATCTTTAATTTCAAATCTGCATCATTTCTGTTCTGCATCATGATCCACATCTTCAAAAGAGGGTAGATAAACGAATACTGGCACTGGGATTTCAGCTTAATGAGGCACTGTGCGTATAACTGATGGTAGAGTACGATACTCGATTTTACATTTGTTTTTCTTCTTATACCTGAGATGTTCCCTTGAGAAAACTTTTGTACAATTATATTTTGTCTATCCCCAAATCATAGGTATACCAAATGTCATCTTAATACATGTGCCCGTGGTCCAAATCTGTAAACTCTCGACACCCTGCTTGCATAACCTGTGAGGAGCCTCAGATTTATCTTGATCACCAATTTTTTACTTTAAAATATCCATAATAGGCTTGCTTGGCAATGCGCTGTTTGCCCTTTGACTAAAAATGGTGAATCTGCTTTAGATATAACAAATGTAGTCCCGGCTGTTTAGACACTTACGACGAGAAGTAATAGAGGCAAAAATAAATTGAACAGTCACAAGTTAGAAAAAACTTACATAAGGTCTGCTAATTCTTTATATGCAGACTTTTATGTATTGTATGCAGAATGCAATAGTAATCACCTATATAGAACGACGTACAACCTTTCATCGATATGCTTCAATTGAAACTGAATAGACAAGTTGCAAGCTGTAGTAGTGTGCTAATAGGGCCTCTTCTACGAGTCGCGGTCAAAATGTTAATAAAATAGCTGACTTAACTTTTTCCCTCTAATATTTATGAGTAGCAATAAATAGATGATAAAATAATAAAAGCAAATCACCTGACCAGTGTTTTTACTTCCAGACGAACAATATAATTGTACTTATTCAAGACTAAGCAGTACATAAAAATCTTAGATTGATAGAAGAAAACTGACTGTAGTTTTGAAATCAGAAATTTTAGTCTAAATCAAGTGAAAAATCGGCTTTAAAAGAAATTATGTTCAAAATTGTTCCCCTGTGTCAATTATGCAAAAATAGAGCGTGAAATTTTGCGCAGGAAAAGCTTTAATCCTGGGCGTGATTTGTGTAAGAATACTCAATTATACCAGAAATCACTGCGCCAGCATCCTTTGCCCCATCGGCGAACCTCAGAAGCTCAACCTATGATTTTCTTGCAGAATAACGCCCGCTCTCACACAGCCAAGTCAGTGAGGATCTTGCTGAAAGACGAATAAATTACTCATGAACTGGCCTACATAATAAATAGACGAATAAATTACTCATGAACTGGCCTACATACTAAATAGTAATTACTTATAACTTGTACAAAGGTTTTCCACTGTCGTTCGGATCATTTTGCCAAACCTAGGGTTTATATATGTCGGTTGTAATACACCGATTCTGAAAACTATAATTTGCGGGGCAAATGTTATGGAAAATTTTATGCTCGAAATACTTGCGTTCTGATCTTGGACAGTACTGTAAATAAAACTTCTGAACCCACATTCTTTTGATGCAAGCACGAAACCAGCTTAATGGGAATATTCATGGAAGGATCCATTTATATGAGACTAAGTTAGATGTAAGTTTCTCAATTGAATTCTGAAGCATAATTAAAGATATTGAGGCTATTTACTGATCGTTTGGTACTAAATATTTATTTTATTATCAATCCCTGCATTGCTTCAGGTTTGAGTGAGTTCAGAATGTTTTGCTATGCATATTTTGCTTTGTTCAGATGAGTTGTGTGAGAAACAGCGGTCATAAATGTTTCTATTTGAAAGGTTTGGGATTATTGTGCAAGAGCCATTAGGTAGTAAAGAAATATATTGTAATTTGATTTGTCAAAAAGATACTAAATACTTTATAATCTGAATACGAAGATATGTACACATAAAAAGAAAGATAAAATATATATATATATATATATATATATATATATATATATATATATATATATATATATATATATATATATATATATATATACAACAACAAAAAAAACAACAGGGAAAAATAATACGAGGATTCCAAGTACTTTCGAACTCGAAATAAAGTTCGAAAATACTTGGAACTTGGAATCCTCGTATTATTTTTCCCTGCGGGCTTTGTTGCATTTATTGCTTACTCACGCGATACTTTGTGAGTTTTCCACACATACACACACACACAAATATATTTATATATATATATATATATATATATATATATATATATATATATATATATATATATATATATATATATATATATATATATATATACTAGCTCAATTTTAGTCTATTTTTACAGAATTGCGATTTATTAGGTTCATATCATAATCGGAATACTGGTCATTGATAGATCTTGCGTAGAACATATTATGGGCTAACCGAGTGGTAACATCTTTTAACAGTGAGCGTAGTTAAGCCACATAAGGTATGATTAGTCTTTGAATGGAGTCACGATTTGAGGGGATATTTCGATATCTGATATACTCTGTAGTGATCCGTAGTTAGGTTTACTACCGTGAAAGTGAAAGAAACGCCTAGAAAATAAAAGAAATTTGATGGTAAAATCCCTTTTCACGCCGAATAAGAAAAATTACATCGTTACAATTTCGGAACCCATTGCTATGCATAGTCGAGTTGCTGCCTTAATAACAGCTAGAGGAAATTGAACAAAGCATTAATAGGTAAACCTTAATTCTGCAATTAGGTAATCAAGAAGTATTGTTGGTACAGACCTAAGGATTCAAGAGGCGGGGTTTTATGGGGGTAGCAGTAAAATATAACGGTAGTAGCAGTTTGGAACTAATTTTTTGCTTCCAGAGGAATCTTCAGATGAATTGCATTCAAAACTTTCCTCGTTTGTAGGGTAATAGAAAAAAAGGGGAGGTCTGTAGAATTAGTATAATTGACAAGGGTTTGTTCTAGATCGCTTAAAATTGTTTGAGGTTTGTTTGTTAGTTAAGTTCTCTCAACGGTGTTTGAAGTTTGTACGTTAGTTAAGTTTTCTTATCTTTATCTTAATAAAATTGAAAGGAGCTTAGTGTTTATACATTCAGAATAAAGTCAAATCGAGAGATTATAATGAGATTAGGATTTGAGACGGACAGTGACTCCGTGCGTTCACTAATAGATGGCAAGCTCCCTCAGTACCCTAAAGATTTATGTCCGCTCTCCTTAGAATTGAACCCGGTTACCTAGGCGCTAGAACCCAACGCTTCATTCAGCAGGCTAACGAGAGCTCATCTAAATTATCTAGTTATGCACTAGAAAAGAGGAGGTTAATTTTTGCTCCTCTTATTTTACTGGCATTGTACGCATCTCACCAGGGTCGGCTTCATTCCTTCATGAAAGCAGGGGCACTCCTGGAAACTCTCCAAATAGCCTCCCTTCTCCCTTAACTCCGCCTCCCTCGTTCTCGCCCCCGATGAAAATAAAGCAATTTGGGTGCAAAAGCGAGGCCGAATCTTTTTAAAGGTGCCTCATTATTTTACTTCGGGCGATAACTTCAGCCGCCAAAAGGAAGCTCCCGGCCACATAAATAAATCTAAATTATTTGACAACACACTGATAATAATAATATTAATAATTATGAGAACAGATTACAATAGCTCCGATTCAATTGCGTCTTTTTTTCCCAAGGAGATTCCAGGGATCGAGGAGGACTTCATGAATGGGTAATTATAGGGGGCTGTAATAATAAATAATAGAGGTTGTGTATCAAGGACAGGGAGTACAGAGGGTAGCAATCGCTGGAAGGGCTGAGATGCACATAATTGCACCATTGCAAGACATGAGAAGGAATAGGCGAGGAACAACCGAGATGATCAAGGACCAGCTTGCGCCGTTGGGAATACTCGGGTGTTCATTTCTACGGTATCGAACGTAAACGCTCGAACTACCTAAACATTTATATTTGACGGTACCATCCCGATTACTAGTCACCTCTTGTGGTCACTCGGACTAAGAAATTATTTTACCTATTTTTTTCCTCTTATTTACAACCTCTTCTCAAAAGGTTATCAGGGAGAGGTCCGTCATTATTTTCGACTCTGGTACCGTTGACGACGAATATAAGTTAGGTGTGGTTAGGTTATGATCTTGTAGTACAATTTAATGTGACAGATCCGTGTTAGGTTTTATTTACCTTTACTTTTTTAATTTTTGCAGGTTAAATTAAATGGTAACTATTTTTTGAAAATTAGTCAGGGTAGAGCAGTGGTTTGAAAGGCGAAGAACCCTCGTTTGCATAGGTTCGATCCTCACCTTGAATTTTATTTTCTTTAGAGGAAAACGAGTTTATATTAGTTTATTCCGTATATTCTCTTTCTTTCTCTCTCTCTTCTCTCTCTCTCTCTCTCTCTCTCTCTCTCTCTCTCTCTCTCTCTCTCTCTCTCTCTCTCTCTCTCTCCTCTCTCTCTTCATTCTTTCTTAATCTTATCAATAGGAGAAATCGCTTTTACATCATTATTCCTTATTTTTATGGATTAATTTAATGAGCATCTACAGTGTCAATTGTGTATTTTGATTACTTGTTCATATATATATCTATATATATATATATATATATATATATATATATATATATATATATATATATAATGTTTTGTAGTTCAGAATCCACTTCCAATTATTTTCCTATTTTCTATAAATTCCCTTGTTGGTTTACCTCTCCGTATTTTCATTGTATCCAATTCGTTTCAAATTTATTATTTATGTGTCACGATTTTTTTCTTTTTTTGGCCTGTGTTAATAGAAACTTGTATTTTGTATTAATTCTTTAGCACTGATGATGCAATTTGTTATAATCCTTAAACGTTTGTAATAAATGTTACGAAATATCTTTCACTCTCTCCTGTTTATCTTGTTTATATATATATATATATATATATATATATATATATATATATATATATATATATATATATTGACCTCCCTGCATTTTCAAGACCTGTATCAGTTGCGATCTGACATCTCCTTGGTCACTTTGACCACCTGCTAGGCTATAGAGTACTAATTGCAAGGCCACCAGAACTTTTTACGAAGCATGGCACTAGGTTCCAGACGGTTGTCACATTCCGTTTCTGAAACTGTGCGAACAGTCAACATCCCCCGATTTAGCGTCACGTGATTACCAAAAATACCTCATGTAAGCCCTATCCCCTACCGTGGAGAATAAAGCTGTCGATTACAGGTGATTAATGCTCATGAGCAGCAGCGTCTGGCTAGAAAAGTCCCTGGTAACAGACCTGTAACATGGGCCCAAATGGCACCGCACATTCACTGCATGAGCTACGCATATGCTTCAGTTCAGTGGAGCGTTCTTTATCTTCTAAGTGACATGCGAGCAGAAGTGCCACGCGAGTGCCTCTGTTAACACTACGAAACCGGAAACATCGCCGAACCTTTCTTCATTCCTTCTCAAATTGGACCTTTGAGTTCTAGTTTCTTCGAGCTGATGGTAGGTTTCGAGTGTGTTGCAGACCTCATGAGACCATGGAACCCATTTTTCAACAAGTCACCGTAAGGGCTGGTGGTGGTTCCCTACTGATGTAGAGTCTATTTACGTTCCATGAGTTGCATCTGCTGGTCCACCTAAACACATCATTGACCAGTGACGGCTACCTTGCACTGTTTCGTTATAATGTTTATCCATACATGAACTCTATGTACCTTAACATAGGAGGAGAATGCACCGTGTCATTGAGCTCAATTTGCCCAAAATTTAATTGATGAACATTCTGAGAGTTCCGAAGAAGGGTGTGTCCAATACAATACTCAACATACGAAAAAGAAATAGATGGGTGAAGAGCCGCAAGAAGATTTAACATTTTTTCGTTTTCTGTTAAAGTTCAAACCACAATCCGTAAAAAAAGCTTCTTGAAATTTCTTCTTTGAGAAATGAATGGTAGCCCAGTCGTGTGGGTGGCTTTCCTGAAAAGGGTTGAAGAACTCCAGGAGACTTTACTAGCAGCCACTTAAGGAATTTTTGCTATTACCAGTAGCTAACCGCATTTACATATACAAGAGTGGGTCAAAAAGTTCTCAGAAAAATGTCCTAAAAATGTTATTTTTATACAGAACATAATCATTTTTCTACATAAGCTCCATTATTGTCTGTACACTTTTGCAATCTACATATATTTCCGCCAGTAAATTCCCTCCTTGTAGAATTCCTAGGGTTGTCTCTGACACCAGGCAATAGCCTGCTTTTTTTTCCTATTTACGACAGGATTTAGGTGCCTTTCAGGTGCTTTTTTTAATTTTTGGAACAACAAACGTCAGAAGGGGCTAAATCAGGGTTATAAGGAGGATGTGTAAGAGATTCTTATCAATATTCACGTAGCATAGCCCTGACAACCTTTGGAGAATGTGCTTGGGTAGCCCTGACAGGCTTCGCAGCTTTCCTCGACGTTTTGGGGCCTGGGCAGTCTTCAGCTTCTTTAAAGGACCTTCATAATTGCTGGAGGTAACAGTTTGCTGTCCTTCTAGAAAGTCTATCTATATAATTACATTTGAATCCTCCAAAATTGTGTCTATATCCTTCTTAACAGACTTTTCTGCCTTGAATCGAACAGGTCCAGCCAGCTTTTCTCTTCGAATACCACTCTTTTAATTGAATTTTATTTTCTGGCTCAAACTGGTAGATCAAAGTTTCATCTCTAGTAACTAAATGTTTAATAAAAATGACCTCATTTGCTTCAATTTTGGTCAAAATGGCAAAGCAAAGGTCGGCTCTTTGATTCAGTTGCTCTTTGCGCAACGCTTTAACGAGCCAGCGCGCTGAAAGCTTGCTCAAACCAAGATCTTCAGGAAAAATTGCAAATGCTGAAACATGTGGGAGTATCACCTTATTGGCAACTTCGTCAATAGTGAAGCTGAAATCATCTTTAACTAGATTTTGCACAAGCGTGATGTTTTCTTGATTTTTTAAGGTGGAGGGTCTCCCTTCCCATCGATCATCTTCGATTAAACCTGTTGTAAAGCTTCAATAACACTGTACAGCAATGAAAAAAGAAAGCAGAGATGAGACTAACCTTCTCTACTGGTCTCCTTTGCGTAAATCAGGTATAAAAAATCCGTCTCTTTCTGTGACCGTCCAGTTTGTCGTAAATTATCATCTTACGTTAAGTTCACTGATGGTTCCGTAGGGATTGAATGCAAATAGGATTGAGCCGAAACTGACAACTCTTTGATCTAGATTTTTATATAATTTTAATGAGGTATTCCTAAGGTATTTATCAACCTAACTTATCAAATTTATGAAAGTATACTCAATATTCTTTTAGTTATATGGGTTCAAATCAGTGGTAACTCATAATTTTGTAACTTAATATAAATGTTTCCTACTTTTGCTTTTTATTTAATATTTGTTGCTGTTACTATTTATATTACATTTTACATACTACAGTGTTTTATTTTTACAGGAGATAGAGCTAAAATGCCCGGAAAATGCAAAAACTCACCATACAGTTTCTTTTATATTTATATATGTGGATCAGTTACATTAAAACAATACAAGAGACAGTTGACTAAACATTTGAAGTAACTTTATGAGCTGCAATTTGGATGTAAAGTAGGCGACCAGGACAAAAGCTGGGCACCTCACATATGCTGTGTCAGCTTACAAGTTCCTCTGGCCTCATGTTTGGCGGACCAATGGTCTGGAGGGAGCCAAATGACCATTCAACGGATTGCTACTTCTGCTTAACAGATATTAAATGTGGGTATTCAATGTGTTTTCTTTCCGGGTCTTTAATATATTTTCAAGAGATGTATCAATTAAAAAGATCAAAATACATACTATGTTGTACTTCCAATATTTATGCATATGATCACAGCCAGTAATATTCATTTGCTGTCTGATTTGATTTTATTTCACTGCAGGTTGCAACAGAAAAGGCAATAAATCTATCATGTATCCAGATCTTCAGTTTGCTATGCGCCGTGTTTGATATTCAAGTGTTATTCCTGTACCACAGCCACCCTCTGAACTACTAAGCGATGACACGAGCAACTCAGACGATTCAGAATCTCAAGATACACCATATGTAGCACAGCTTGAATCTGACAAGAAACTACACCTCATCACCCAACCGGAACTCAATGATCTAGTTCGTGATCTAACACTTACTAAGCAACAGAGTGAACTCCTTGCCTCACGTCTGCAACAATGGAACCTGTTGGATGATCCTGCTCTATTTACAGTATTTAGGAAGCTTTCTGCAGATCTGCAGAAACTCTTTACTTTTGAAAACAACTTGACTTATTATAATGATATCAGAGGCTTATTCAATGCACTCGAGCCGACCTATTCTTAGCTGCAACCCTCTACAGCATAAAAGCGGTTCTGCTGCACATTGGGAACACCATGCCTTCAGTTCCAATTGCTCACTCAGTCATTTTAAGAGACACATGAGAACCTTGATTTTATTCTAGACCGCATAAGTTACAAGGAGCATGACTGGCTAATTTATGCAGACTTGAAAGTAGTAGCCCTACTCAATAGGCTATAAACTGGATTCACCAAGTTTATGTGCTTCCTTTGCTAGTGGGTCAGTACGGCCAGATCAGAACATAATGTACGCTCAGAATGATCACGTCCGGAAACTATGACGCCTGGATACCATAATATAATCCATAAGTCCCTATTTAAGAAGGAGAAAATCATTTTGTCACGACTGCATATAAAACTAGGCCTAATGAATCAATTTGCCAAAGCCCTGCAGCATAACAAGCCATGTTTCCAGTACCTCAAAGCGATCTTACCTGAAATAAATGATGCCAAGATTAAAGAAGGCATATTTGTAGGCCCTCAGATTTGACAAATCATAGCTAATGAGGGGCTTAGAGGTGACAATGCATACATTTAAAGATGTATGCAAAGGTCTTCTAGGTAAGCACCAAGGGACCTAACAAGAGCGTATAGTGGAGAGACTAATCAAGTGCTACCAAGATCTCGGATGCATTATGTCACTGAAGGTAAAGTTTCTTCATTCATATCGGTCCTTCTTCATAGAGATTACAGTGGTGTGAGTAATGAACATGGAGAGAGGTTCCATCAAAATATAGCGCCAATAGAAAACAGGTATAAGGGAAAATGGAGCCCTGCATTGCTGGCTGACTTCTGCTGGAACCTAAAGCGTGACACACCTGAGACGTCTTACAAAAGAAGAATTAAATACTAAAATGTAGGTTAATACATTTTATAATGCTAATAAACCTGCTGATTCATTATATATTCATGAATTAATTACAATGGACACATTTAATCTGATTTTGGGAGCAAAATACATTTATGGTATCGTGGAAATCGGTATCAATTGGCTAATTATTAAATCAGCAACTTACAAGAAAATGTTACGTGATTAGTGATTATTGTTGTCAAATTCAAATTCATCACATTCAACTTCATAATAAAATGCACATGATATCTATGTTTTTTTTATTGACACCGAAATTCGTTGTACAGTGATAATTCTAACAATCAAGTTTAGTTAGAAATTTAATGTTGGCTCTTATTTCAAAATTCGTCATTTAGAGGGTTGAAAAGACAACGTTAAAAGAAGCACACCGTATGTACACATTTCCGATATTTAGAATGATAAAACTTAACGAAATTATTCGAGAAGCATCAAAGACATGTTCAAACATGAATTACCTTGTAAATTATTACGCATTTTTAAATTGTGACATTTGTCTGAGAACTTTTTGACTCACCAGCGAATATATATATATATATATATATATATTTATATATATATATATATATATATATATATATATTTATATATATATATATATATATATATATATATATATATATATATATATATATATTTATAACTGCGGCCAAAGTTTTCGGACAACGGAAATGTTAGTAAATTAGATTATTGCATGGTGGTGAAGTTTTTATTTACATATCAATATGAATATAACAATGAAATAAGGAGGAATAAATATCAATAATATATATATATATGTCCCAAACAATCTAAAAGTATTAACAAAATACAAAGTTTTTCAAAACATGTAACATCATCAACATATAAAAGATAGGCAGAAGCAGCTGTGATAATTGTAGGCACACCAAACGGATAAAAGAAGCTCACTAGTGTGCTGTCAGTCCCTCGCATCCGTTATCGAGTTTTGAGCAAGCAAAGGAACGATACAACAACAGCAACAACAACGCGGTAACCCTTTCACCACCCAAAGTGCTTAACGTCACGGACCGAAGAATACCCAGGGTGCGTGTACAATGATTGTAAGTGTGAATACATATGAATGTGTGAACTTCTGTTGGCGTCAGGAAAAAAATCCCCCGTAGACAAAATCCTCCCGTCGACAAAATCCCCCGTTGGACAAAATCCCCCCGCAAACAAAATCCCCCGCAACTGGCAACCAGCTTCCCGCAAGGTTGCCAGTTTAGGTAAAAGGTATAAAGAGAAGAGTGGAACTAATTTACCTTTGCCGGTTTCGCCTCAAGAGCTTTTTATTCCTGAAATTTGATACATACTACGAAAGGGGAAAATATTTTGCTGCATACTTCAACAATCGGAAGTAAAAGGCTTTTAATTTTGGGAACATCAAAAACACTAGAATTTCTAGCAAATTCTAAGCATTGGTTTCTTTATGGAACTTTCAAAGTAGTTCCTGAATTTTGGGGTCAGTTCTATACCATTCATGTCTTAAACGATAAACATACAGTACCCTGTATTTATGCACTTATGCCAGATAAAACTCAAGCCAGCTATACCAAATTGCTACAAAAACTACGAAATCTAAAAATATTAACTACCGAAAGAACAATGATTGATTTTGAAAATGCTATGCTAAATTCTTTTATAGAGATCTTTCCTGACTTAGACGTAAAAGAATGTTTTTTTCAATCTTTGTCAAAATATTTATAGAAAAATACAGGAACATGGCTTCCAGAAGAGATATCAAGAAGACAAAGATTGTGCGCTGAGGATGAGGATGATTGCAGCCGTTGCTTTCGTCTCTAGACGATGTTAGGAAAGCGTTCACGCAAATATATAACCTTATTCCTAATGAATGTTTAGAAATTCTGCATTATTTTGAACACAACTATATTTGATCCACGGAGGGATTTAGTCTGCGAGGGCTATTGTCCTTCGGGGGATTTTGTCCGCCGAATGATTCTGTCCTTACGTTTGAAAGCATTTATTCTTCTGACGGGTGCATTAACCTGGCCACCGTCTGCCCATTCATGTTGCAGCTGGTCTGCGGTTTTTGTACGATCCCAAGGGCTTATGTAACGCAGCAACTTGTTGTCACTTTGTGTAATGATCCTAAGTCGTCCAGATCGAGGTCATTCTTGAAAGTTGTTACTTTCTCGGATCCTTTTCAACATTTCTGCCGACCCTCCGGGCGATTTGTCGACAGTTCACATCCTCATAGTGCAGCGTACGTATCAGACTTCCCTACTCCACGGTTTAGTTACTTGTTTTCACTATTATTTTATCATTATCATATCTTGTCGACATGGCACATCATATTAATCAACAATATGATGTGTTATATGAAGCCAAATAGACTGCAGCATACCGCATACTTATACTAAGATTTCATACATTTCAATATCATCGCCATTTTAGATATTTCCTAAAATGTTATAAGGAAGCTTGCACTTTTATTTTGCTTCCAAGCTGTATTGCACACGTGTGTGCAAAGAAAGATTATAAGTCTCCGACAACCTTTTGCCAGCAGATATATATATATATATATATATATATATAAACAGGATGACCAGGACAGAGTCGTAGATACCTCGTAAGATTTATTTCAAACGTTTCAGGATTATAACTAATACCATCATCAGTGCTAAAGAAAGAATACAAAATATACAAAAAATATTTCTAATGTAATCAATTAGTCTCAAATTTAATATTCATCTTCCACAATTTTATTACATGTGTTAACTTTTTATGTATACATTTAACTCTGTATTTTGTATTCTTTCTTTAGCACTGATGATGGTATTAGTTATAATCCTGAAACGTTTGAAATAAATCTTACGAGGTATCTACGGCTCTGTCCTGGTCATCCTGTTTATACTTCGCTTGAAGTTTGCGTCCATCAATTCGTTTGCCACTGATATATATATATATATATATATATATATATATATATATATATATATATATATATATATATATATACGGCCTCCCTAATAAAGAGACAGCTTGAAGATTCTAAATTTATGTTTAAAGATGGTCATCATAAACCCCATATCTGCTGAACCACCTTGAAAATATGGGGATTAATCTAAAGAAGTGCACCCACCAAAGAAACCTCAAGAAGTCGTTCAAGTTGTGGTTCTATTGTAATGAGGAATCGAGAAATTTTTTCGTGACTACTACTGAAAGTTAATACAAAACTATGATTAGTGATTATTATAAAAGGTCATACGATGAAATATTAATTATTAAATTCTATATGTGTATATAAACCTTTTCTTTCTGTGTTAAAATTTGTAATCTTGCTGAAATCAATTCTGTTGGGGACGAGAACACTTTAGATTGTATTTAACCCCGTTGGAATGGATATGCAACTATATCGGCGAAATTCTTAAAATTGTATTCAACTAAACAATTGAAAGCCATACACCTGTGTCCTTCATTGAAACTTCCGGTCCCAGCTGTATACCCTTCACAATCCACCACTCCAACGAGATATACATATTTACGGTGATTAACGGCGACAATCAAGCCTCTAACCGAATTACCCGAATGCGTTTAGAGGATAGATTCGATGGAAGGGCCGTCTCAGACCAGGGACCTTTATTAGACTTAGTCTCTCTTTACAACAGAAGTTAAGAGACGGATGGGTATCCTTCAGCCCTGGATACCCGATATAATAATTGCCTGGCAATGCCTTTTATCGTTAAGTTATTTTATGTATTAATGCAAGTTATTTCAAAAATAATCAAGTCGTCTTTGCGGTACGTTTCGTAAATTCTCCTCCTCCAAGATTTGATGGCCCTTGAGAAAAAGGGACATTGGATATGCCTATCATTTAGAGTTAAAAAATTATACGTCACTCGACATGTCAAATTATGGCATTTGCCCATTGTCAAGGCAACAGGAAAATTAAGCAACTACTTTTGCTAAAAAACATATATTATTTACTTCAAGGAATTTGACGGTTCATCAACTTGAACCCCTCTTATCCACTATCAACTCATCATCTTGACTCTGGTCACTAAATCCATTATTGTCTTTCTGTTTTATCGCCCTTGCATAGGAGTGAAGTGCTGTCAACTGTGTATTTTTTCATAAAATCTTTATTCTGGAAGATAGATCATTGTGATTAGTGAGAACTTGCTTGCAAATATTTTGGGTGATTTAATGGGGGGTTTTTATGTCGCGTTATTTTAAAAATGGAAGCAATCAAATTCATTTCCAGGTTATCAGTGTAAATGGGATCTAGATTCACTTATCCTTAGCGGCCTCCGGTGGTAATCTTTATTTTATTCAGCGATGAAATAGGAAATCGATAAGGGCATCTCCTGCAGAAAGTATCTGTAAGATGTTTGAAGAAAGTCGTAAAGTCCGGGAAAGTGAAAATGTGTGCAAGGTAGATAGCATGAGTAGTAAAAAGAAAAGACCATTTATGATGTTAAAAATAAGAAAAGCACGCAACTCCCTCAAACCTGCCCTTCCAGGTTTCTTTGTAGCGATCGGAATGTCCAAAATCTGTTGGAAATAATAAGAGCGTTCACAATTCGTGAACTACGAGTAGCAAGACGTGGCTAAGATCACAATAATCTCAGCCATCATTATGTTTACAAACTAAAGTCACAGTTATCGCAGGTGGAATTAATTTGTACACTCAAATACATGTTTCTATATTCACAGTACTCTCAGAGGGAATAAAGTTTTTAGACTAAATTATAAGTGCCCAGGATCAGTGTAACCTAAGACGCAATTAAGTTTGTACACTAAAGTGGATATGCTTATGGTCACAGTACTCTGAAACAGAATTACGTTTGTAGACTGAAGGACATGTGCTAAGGATCATAGTAATACCATATGCCTAGGATCACAGTACTCTCAGGCAGAAATACCTTTGGACACTAAACTACAGCTGCCAATTTCACACTACTCTGAGGGAATTACGTTTGTAGACGAAAAGACATGTGCCTAGGGTCACAGTACTCTCGGAAGGAGATAAGTTTGTACACTAGCTTACATAGGCATAAGTTCATAGTACTCTCAGCGGGAATTAACTTTATAAGCTAATGTAAATGTGCCTAGGGTCAGAATATTCTCAGACGGAATTATCCTGGTAGATGTTTGCAAGGGTCCCAGTAATTTTATAATGAATTAAGTTTCTACACTAAAGTATATGTTCTTAGGGTCAACGTACTCACAGACGAAATTATGTTTGTACACAAAAGTACGTGTGCCTCTGTTCACAATACTATAAGACGGAATTACATTTGCACACACAAGAACATATGTCTAGGGGCTCAGTACTTTCAGACAGAATTAAGTTTGTACAATAAATTACATGTGATTAGGGTCCAATTACTCTTAGAAGTAATTTCGTTTGTACAATAGAGTACATGTGCCTAGAGTAAATTACTCTCAGACGGAATTAAGTTTATACAATAAAGTATATGTGCCTGGGTGTAAAGTACTTTCATAAAAAATTAAGTTTGTACACTTATGTACATGTGCTTAGGGTCACAGTACTCTCAGACTGAATTCCGTTTGTACAATAAAGTACACGTGCTTTGCGTCTAAGTACTCTCAGACTGGATTACGTTTGTACACTAAAGTACATGTCCTTTTAGCTACACTTGTATCCGGCCAGGGCACTAAACATGGCCGATATTAAAGCACTCCTGAAAAAAAATCATATTTTACTAATTATTAAAAATAAAGAAAAACAATTGAAAACCAATTTTCTAAAAGTCTCAGAAAGTAAAAAAAAAAAGGTCGTAAGTCCTCCAAAAAGAAATATTGGCATAGGCCGAAAGATCTTGATGAGCTTTCTTTGAAATCCGGTCATCCCCAAGTATTTTTTCCTGCTATCCACATCAAAATCTTCTTACAATCACCTAATTCTTTTATTCTCTGAGTAATTGGACATAAATGGCAATTTTTAACCTAACAAACAAAGTTATGAATTTAACGAAAAGTCATTTTCCTTTCAAGTATTAAAAATTTAATCCAACAAATTTTATACTTGCTTGTGTTTGTTTGCCCGGGGTTGATTCAATGAAATTAAACATTATCTTCAGCAGAAATGTTCAAAATCTAGCCAAATTTCTTAAATGAGATTCCACCTGCCATCACGGTATGTTATCCACCTTATCGCGAATCCTTACGAGAGAAGAAAATTAGTGGATCTTTGTCTCTGTATTTAATCTTCACAGTTTTCTTTGCGAAATTTAACTTATGGCAATTAATGCTAAAAAAAAGTATCCAGCGATCTAAAATCTGAAAACATGAACAAGCAGATAATGAAAATTTATTAAAATAAAATGTACATTTTAAATTAAGGTTAAGATACGAGGAAAAAAGACCGAATGTTAAAAAATAACCAACAAATTACTTTTCAGAAGAACACTTGCTTTAGAGCTTCTAAACAGACTTGAAGTGCCATATACAAATTTATTTGCAACGTAATAAAATTCCACATTTCATATCCTGTCGAGATGACAAGATTTTTTGTATATAAAACGACCAAAATTATGATTTTTTTTTTGCTTTATTCGATTTTTGTAAAAGATTAAGATTAGAAAAATATTTTTTAGTGGCATTTTTTAAACTATTTAAACATGAGCCTCGTAAAAATGAATTTACATGATTATTAGAATATAAATCGCTCTAAATCAAAGGTTATTATACATTGCAATATTGAAGATAATATAAAGGAATGCAAATATGTATTATAAAACTGCATTTATTTTTATATCTCGAATGCATATATACGAGTGATCTTTAAAAGTTCGTAGACAAATGCAATAAAATTAAAATAAATATAAATTTTATTTTTTAACATAAGCTCAATTAAGGTCAAACTACATTTTGCAAGCGATTATTCCATCCCTTAAAACCTTTTCTATAAAACTGAGGACGGAGAATTAAACCAGCTTAAAACAGCTCTTTTTACGTCATCGACAGCAGAAAACCTAGTGATTTTCATCCTTATTTTCCTTTGAATACTTCACTTAATGCATATATCACTTATATAAAAAACATTATTAACTTTCATTTTACATCGAGCCAAATTAAATTACTTCCATCACAAATTTCCATCCAGCTTAACTGATAGCGAAGACAACAGTGTAAACCAATAAGAACGATGTCATTTTCTGCGACGAGGAATACAATAAATAATTGATTGATATACTCCTTTTTGATGTAGTGTCAAAAAGATTCTTTGAAAAACTCCTGCCTGGCGACCAGGAACTGATGCCGTGTTGGTTGTTAATTTTTGCTTTCTACTAATTTTTGCTTTCTATCCAATTTACGATTTTTTCTTATTCATCTTCTGTTGTTTGTTTTGTGTTTAATGGAAGATATGATGACGGCCGATCGATGCAAGTGCGTCCCACTCAACAATGAGATTAATTATATTGACAGCAAGAGGTTGTAAAAAGAAAAGTTAGGGGCGATGTTGGGAGCAGAACACAAGTTAAAATACATAAAAAAGAGAAGAAGAATGCCATTACACTGACCTCAATTCTAATATTAATTCTACTCACCTTGTTCACTACTTCTAAATATAACTAATACTCTAAAAAATCGTATACCATAGGCTCAACCCTACAGTAGGTAGGAAGGATAAAAGACTATTTACCGAGAACCATCGGAGCATTCGGTCAGGATTAGATCCAGTCCTCTAAATCAGTGTAGGAAGAAATGGAAATAGCTTACGAAAACACGGTGAGTATGCTACCGCAGTGGGTATAGGCTGAGGAGGGGGGTGGGATCCAGGGACATTAGGAAGCCCGTTAGTTAGGGTGAAATGAACCTAGATGAAGCGGGCCAGCCCCAATTCTTTATGGCGGGAGCAGTGAGAAGATGAGGCCCAATATTCGAGGTGGGGTATAATACCGCGAAGTTTGATGAGAAAGTGAGTTTGCCAATCGACAAGCAATTGTGCATTAAAGAACTTCTTCACATGTGGATGGAGATCTGTGAATAGAAAGGAGAGTGGGCGTACTGGTGAAGGCGGGTTGGATGACTAAGAGGCTTGATCACCCTCTTCATTGCCAGGCGTAGAATGGCACCCAGGAGACTTAACAAGCTTATTGGAAGAAACCTAAAGCTCAGACAAGACTGATTGGAGAGAGCATAAATCGCGCTTCGGGAATCCGTAGAAGTCAGTAAACAGACGATACGGATGGCCGTCAGGAAGGCATATAACTCAGCAGACTGTGATAAACAGCAAAGGGAAGGATAGGAATAGGAGCGTCAAGGCCCCCTCCAAACCAGCAGACGAGCTGTGGAAAAAAACGCGAACCTTTAGATGAAGATCGCCATACATTGAGAGTTATAGCCTTTACAGTGGATATAACTATAAAACTATTGTGCATTGATATTATTATAACCTAAAAACACATTATATGTCTAAATAATAGCAAAAGGTTTAATTGGAATCTAATTAAATTAATTTAAATTTTCTTTTGTGCCAATTAGCTTTCTTCCAATCAAACTACCGCCCACTTGAAATCGCTAATCTCCCAGAGTGGGCGGGGTAATATACTGCTCTCAGTGATCCATTTGATGTACGGAAAATGTTTTGAGAAGTAGTATTGAGTTGGGAGACGTTCATGAAAGCTTCTCGTAAAAATATGACCAAGAAACCCAGATGATTTCTTAGTCGATCTACATTCCCCGAATTTAAATAAGGATGGAATGTTTACGCGTTGGTAGCAGCGGTGGCAAAAGGGACACCTGAAAAGTATATCACTCAAAGACCACAGTAACGGCCATTTGGACATGATTGGCGACCGCGAGAAATGATATCTCACAGTATTAGAATAGCAAGGGTCAGATTAGTATTGCTGATGAAATGTAGAAAGGAAGAAGATGGGCATGCTCATCACTAACGATAAAAGACGTTCTCTCATGACCAAGCCCTGGGGAAAGCCCTCTTTCGATGAAGAGAGGCTGGAGTAAGAGAAACATAAGTGGTTGTGGACAGAGAGCAAGAACTTATAAATGAATGGGAGATGGATGCCACGAAGTTAAAAAAAATAAAATTAGAGATAAAATACGAACGTCTGGAAGTGCCTTAAAATTTGGAGATGTCAGATGATATACAGGTAGCGTTGATAGCGTAACACTCTGATGCAAGAATGCGTCCTTAACGTCCTGGATAAAGTAAAGAAAGGGATCGAGAAGGCTGCTTAATTGGTCGAAGCAAGCCTGAAGGTCACAGAATTAAGCAATGGGATTTGGCATGGAAGGGTAGGGTCAAGGCTATCATCTTTTCCATCAACCTGCATGAAAAGTAGTCCATGGTTATTGGACGATCGGATGAAAAGTCCGAGTGCTCAAAATCCGACTAGAGGACAGGTACCATGAATGCCTTACGCTAGACCAAGGAAAATTTGCCGCAGCATTAACTCTAGAGATGACATGTGGTTATATTTCTCATCTCTTGTAAGAGAAGAGGGAAGTGGACTATCAGATGGCGAGTTTGAGATTAGAGTAAAGTTGATGGGTAGCCTCTCAAAAACTTTTGTCATTTTGTGCATGATGATTGTATGAGGTGAAGTGCTTTCGTGTGCATAATGTTGGTATAACCAATAAGGAGGATTTGAGAAAAGATAGAAATGAAAAATATAAATCTATAGATAAAATTAGTTATGACAGTTAACTAGATATTTTCCCTAAATTAAATCTACTTTACACTATTAAAGTTTATGGCACCAGTTGGAAAAAAATATACATGGTGCTCCGAAATATTGCCACCCCCTGTAAATATTGTTTTATTTTTTTATTTCACAAGAGCGATACCAGAATACCCGACAGTTAAAGAACGCTGTTCGGCCAGCCTTCTCAGCAATTACCAAAGCACAGTTTCGTAAAATATTAATTACACAAGACGAAGTTGCATCATTTTGTGCCACGAAAATGATGGTGTTCGTATCGACCTTCTCGATGTGTGCCGGTGTCAATGAAAGTGAATCTTCTAACACCAGTACCTGTGTTTGATAGGATTATATCGTTCCTCTATTAAAAATGAATACAATAAAACCAGTACATGTTTTTTTATATTATTTATTGTTTCTCTATTGCTCTTATTACTTTTCAGTAGGGCTGACAAGACTCTCAAACCACCCTGTACACATGTAAACCTCAGTTCAATTTTGGAGATAGAAGGAAAGAAGATTTCACTCCTTTGGCGGAAGAAGACAGAGAAGACACTATGGTTGAGCGCATAAAAAAAATGAATCTTTGATCCATGAAAACAGGGAGAATCCAGGCGTAATTGGTGATTCTAAATACAACCACCTATAAAAATCAGTAGTAGGGAATTTTTGTGGAAGAGAGAGCGAAAACTGACTGCAATACCCCAGCCAGAAAGTTTATGAGAGGGTATTCGTAAGTAGTGAACTTAAGTGAAGTGAAAATATGTAAGGCATGTCCATCGCTAGGATTAGGAAGAGGATACTATTTGAAAAGCTTGGATTCAGGAGACCACGCAACTCTCCTGGGATAGCTCCCATTCGGCAATAAAGGAAAGCTTGCTAGCAAGAAGCCAACCCAGTTAAACACACGGCTTAAGCGTATGTGCTGAAATAAGGCGGCGCTTTTGAATATCTTTCCTTTAATGGGTAACGGCGCAAACATTTTCCTGAATGGGAATGGCCTGAAGTAGAAGATAACCCGCAGCCGATGGTCGACAAAATCAAATTTCGAGGGAGCTAAGAACTACAAGAACCGAACTCTCCGGATCTCGGTCCAATTAGGCTGTAAGATTACATTGTGTATCGTCGGTTCACCGAATAGGGATCAACATTCACAGATCCGATCATTGTGAATAGGTAGATCTCTTGGATTTCGTTCTTTGTAAAACTCGATCGTGACCAGTACTGGATGTCTCTTTCGTGGAGCTATTTTATTGAACCACTAAGGAAGTTTCAGTGCCAATAAAAAGGTAATTTTATCTTAAAGCCCTGAACAGTGCCAATGAAGAAGCAATATTTCCTTCTACGGATGGGGGGGGCTATACCTGGCATTATTATCCAGAGAGAAAAAATAAACTCACCCACCTGATCTTAGCCCACAGCCGAACTTGCGCTGTGTGAAGGTCTCTGGCCTTGAAGAGCGCATTATAAGCAATTTATTATTATTATAAGTGTTGACTCGTTTTGCAAATATTTTGCTGATTCTGAAATTGTCAAGTTATAGATTACGATGTTGGTAAACGTTAATTCCAGTGTAAAAAAAAAAAAAATGAGGCAATGAGATTGTTACTGGAAGCCACAAGGAGAGCAAAGGACGGTACAAGTGACGCAATCCATAATAAGAAGAGAGAAATAATGCCAGGGAAAAAAGCTTAAATTATCCGGGACTAAAATCAAACCCGTATCTGCTGATTGCCGGTTAGCTGCTCTACAATTAAGTTATCAGACACAGTGACTCAAATCTACCCAAAGCGTAACTCTATCAAGCCTAGTATCCCTCCAGACTAGGAACTTCCAAGGGATTTTTATACCATATCTTCTTAGCCGCTCACAATTTAAAGCCTCATTATCCATGTCACATACAAAGAAAGAGCAAATACAAGTTCTGCGGGTGGTAGCAACCACCACAGAGCTTTCATCAGAAAGAAAGAAAGATACAGAGACCTTGAATTGCACACTATAAAACAATGCAGTACAAGAGATGATAAATTTTGACATAAATGATCAATGAGATAAGAAATAGGAGTTTTAAAAGGTTTTTGAAAGCCGAAAATTATATATGGCGAAAGCCCTGTGGTGGTTGTTACCACCCGCAGAACTTGTCAAGGTATGATATAGTTTATGATGATGGTAAACGCTAATTCCAGTGTTAAAAACAAAAACAAAAAGAGGCAATGAGATTGCTATTGGAAGACACAAGGATCAAGAAAAGCAAAAGACGGCAAAATGAATGCAATCCATACTGAGAAGACAATAATTGCAAAGAAATCACACAGGAAAAATGAAAAGCTATTTCAGAAAGTATTCAGAAATAGCTTTGCATTTTTACTGAGGGATTTTTTGAATATATATATATATATATATATATATATATATATATATATATATATATATATATATATATATATATATATGCAAATATTTCTCATGAAAGATTACCAGGATTTTTTTTATAAATCATTATATGAATAAAAACAAACAACTTTGCCTACAAATGAGAAAGGTAATCGGAAAAGAGATGGAAATCGGGCTAAGAGCTGCATACAAAAACTAATATCTTAAAAACCAAAAAGGTGTCAATTGCAACATGATAAAGGTAATATCTCCGCAGGATTCAGTACACTAATAAGAAATGGAGGGGAGAGTAGGAGAGAGAACGAATAAAAGAAATATAGACAAGAAGGAAATAAGTAAAGAAGACATATAAATATAAAGACAAATGAAAACAAGCATATACCACTCACAATACATATAAACATACGAAAAAAATATATAGCAAATAAGGAAGTCAACTGTGGGCTACAATAAATAACTATTTTATAAATTAAAAATTCTAAAGAGATCATTTTTACCTCGTTTACCATTATATTTATATTGATATAGACAGACAAATAAGGATTAACCCGTTTGGTCATAGTAACCTTTAGGATAAACAGAACATTATACAAAATGGACCCCTATACTAGTATTTTAAGTATTATTATAGGACAATGTAGAAGTCTGAATACCCTGTACATTAGTGTACGCAGAAATAATCCAACACAAGCTACGTGTTTCTCCAAATGCACCAGCCTCGAATTCTCTATCGTCTCTTTTGGCACCATCATAAACTGCGAGGTGGCTCGAAAACGTGAAAAAAATATCGTCGTCCCAAAGATGAAAAATGGCCTTTCGCGCGACGATATAGATTTTACGTGAATTTGATTCGCTCTCTCGATTTTTCTCGTGGGAGGAATAAAAGGAAGACTTCTCCCTGGAATCAGGCCCTTGGACCTACGTCGAGTTTGTGTGAAACTCGATCCACATAAGAAACCGTTCCCCGCTGCAAGGAAGGAACTTCTCGGGGAATTGGTTGTTGCCGTCACGGTACTTGTAGGTGCCAAACTTCTCGCAGCCTTTCCCCCCCCCCACTTCAAAGTCTAAGGTCACACAGGACCTCCCTCTTCGGATTACCCTAGACGTAGTTAAGTAATCGGTTTTGGTTACCCACTCCAGGAGCCGAATAATCGGACAGATACTTCGAGGAAGAAGTCCGATTGAGTCATCGATTGGCTCACCTTCGTGATCCAGCAAAGGATCGATATATCACCGGTCTAGGATTACCCTCTCATTCAGTAACCTTGTACGGCCGGAAAAGGTGCGATCATCGTCACCAGAAGAAGATCTTCTCCGCCCCCCAACCCATTCAAAAATACTTGCGAACTCAAAGATATCGTTAATTGAATTATCCCCTCCCCTAACTTCACCAGTTTATTTGTGTACTAGAATTCTCATCCTGAGCCCATACCCTTGAATATTAGAAGTGTTTACTTAATTTAGTGTTTAACTCAATAATAATATTCCCTTCGTTCTGTCTGGTGTCATTAAGTCGCATACATCTCAGTGAGTAATCTGCAAGTAATCCCCACGGCATTTTGTAGACTTATTTATTCAGTGCAAGATTAATCCTATTCATATTTATACACGCTGCGTTTATTCCAAATTCACTTACATTAAAGATTATTTTGGTATATGTGTGTTTAACTAATTTGGACGATCCCTTGGCAATTATTAAGCAATCCACTCGGCTTAAAACTCATTATTCCACCGACCCGCCCATGGTTGGCTTTTATTGAGTGGGGGACACACTCAGGGGATCATCATCTTAGTTTTGATCAAAAGGGTACGCACCGGGGTTATTCTTATTCACCGGAAGTAGCTAAGGTAGGTGTATTAGGTACGCTTCACTTCCGCTTCACCTTGGTGCGGTGAAAAAAAAAATATGTCCAGAAGTGGGACTGGGATTACCCACTCACTAAACCCTCGACACACAACATTATAAACAAACTTCACTCATGTTTAAACAAAACGGAAATATTCGAATATTTAAGGAGACGAGTAAAAAAGGCAAAGGCATCAGAAAATGGTAAACGCAAGAATTCTTATAATTAAATGAATGGAGGATGTCTGTCCTTTTTTCTTTTTTTCTTTTTTTCTTTTCAGAATTCAGACAAGGCGGAGGAAAATTGCAACGGTAAGAGAAGTTATGGCCAATTTCGAAGATATTAAAAAATTCATTACCCCAAAATTTCAGTTAAACGACGCGTAGTCCTGGGTAAACAAAGCGGTAAAAACTGAACGCTTGACTTTATGATTGTGGACAGAATAAAAGTGAATATATAAACTATAATTTTTAGGTTTTCGGTAAACAGAAAATATAAAGCCCGCCTGGATTCTATGAATTAAATGATCTAGAAACAGTAGAGCCCTATTAAGCTCAAGTTTGATTGTAAATTTAATGAAAGAACCAGAGAATTAAGGTTATTGAGAAAACGATGAACATCTTTAGAATTAGCCCACGAACAAAGGATATCGTCTATGTATCCAAATCAAAAATAGAGAACTTAATGATGGTAGGGAGAAATCTGCTCTTAAAATGCGATAAATAAATCAGAGAGAACAGAGGATAAAGAGTTTATACTCTTTAATTGTTTTTGTGTTTTATTAAATCCTCGGCCAGTCCTTAGATATTTGTACCTACCCGGTAGTAATGTGTTTACTTTGTATTAAATCTTCCTTTTTTCTCATTCTGGCTCCTCTTATGTTTAATCTAAATTCCGTTAATTATTTTTTTGATTGATTAATTTCCTTGTTTTGAGCGTTCTCCTTCCTCACCGTCTTGCTATTACAGTTTTCTGTTTTTTCTGTCATTCCTTGATAATGAACAATGAACTTGGAATAGAGTTTGAATAAGAACCTTTGTTTCATATATATATATATATATATATATATATATATATATATATATATATATATATATATATATATATATATAGGGTGTCCCCCCAAAAAATTTGGACTTGAGAAGCAATATCTCACTAAACATTGGAGTTGTGGACATAAAATAAAAACCAATGAAAGATGAATCCTTTATCTATAAATATTTATTTCCTGTAAAAATCGTCTTAAAGTCATTTAATATGTAAATTAGCCTTTAAAAAATAATGTAAAGAAATGTTTTAATCTGCCCTTCTTTATGGTTGACCTTAAATTACTTTCACAATCTTCTTACCTATGCTGCAATCTTTCATTTCTTGCTACTTGTTGCGGAGATCTTGTCACATAAATCTTGCATTCAGCAGACATATGACATATCCTCTCAGTCTACCGGTCTTCGTAGAATGGTGCGCTCGCTGAAGGCGAGATTCTTTACTCATATGAGAATTAGCCCCATGACCGGAAGGGTTCTGTCAAAGAAAGAGTTTTCGCCTGTTCGTCTACATTCCATCCATTGCAAAACTGATGGATCCTTAGGTGATTTTAAAATTTTAAAGACCATCTTCGATCCAATATCCTTAAGAATTAAAAAATCCATGTTTCTTAATTTTTTCTCTCACTCTAAATTCTGCCTCTTTCCCCCCACCCACTATTTCTGCTCTAAAATATAAACTAGCATCACCCCCAAAAAAAAATTTCTTTCTTTTTATGCTCCTCGCGCTTTCCCCTCAGTCTTCTTTCAACAGCCGTTTGTAAAAGGTTAGTATTTTTCCCAAAATGTATACAATGTTTTTTCTCCAATTAATATAGTTAAATTTTATTTATTAATTTAAATTCTCCACCATTTAAAAACAACCCAGTAACCTGTATAACTCTGCATCCCCCTCTTCCCCTATATTAACTGTCCGTTTAATCTATTACATTCATATTTTTTAATGTTTAACTTTCAACGTATAATACTAGAATTTTAACGAATGTTGTACTTTTCCAGTACCAGATGATGGGTGAAACTTACACGAAACGTTGTACCTATCATGTAAACGAAATGAACTTCCCGTTATACATCCTTTCCTTCATCCTTCAATATATGTAAATATATATATACGCAAAAAATAATGACCAAAAAACACGTGACCTAAGATGCTTGAAATATCCCAAAGGAAAATAATACACAGAATAAGCCCAAGCGCTTTCCTGTTTACTAACTGTTTCTCTATTTCATTGTTCTTCTGCCCCTGATGATGTAAACATGAAAGTGCTTGGGCTTATTCTGTGTCTTATTTTCCTTTGGGATATTTCAAGCATATATATATATATATATATATATATATATATATATATATATATATATATATATATTGGTGAGAGAGCTGCTGGTAGGAAACCTTAGCCGTAGTAGGAATATGAGAACCCACGTAATCGTTCGAAACATTATATTTGCCGGACGTTTCGATCTTCCAAAGAGACCATCTTCACTGATTAAGAATAAGTCAAACAATATAGAGAAATCAATAAGATATATGCAAAAATTCTAAAAACTTATAAAATAGGAATAAAAAATTCGAGTTTATAGGCACAAGTCTAAAAATCTATGAAAAATATATATAAAACTGATAGGAAAGTTAAATGTTAAAAATAAATTATAACACAATAAGTATAAACATGTGAATAAAATTATATGAATATGAAAAAAATAGTGTGTATATGAAACTGATAGACAGATAAAATGATATAAATTAATAGATCAAAAAAGTAAAAAATAAATATTGAAAACTCTAGAAACAGAAACTGACCTTTTATTGTTGGAGCTGATAAGACAAACTAATAATTAGGGAGTGAAAGAGCTGAGAGGAAAGTGTCGTAGAATGACTCCCGACGATATACATATATCACTATTCGTTGAGGGAACTTCCTTAATTATCTCTAGAGTGCGTTTTACTGTCTTGGCGGCCGATATTATGTATCTTCAAAATGCTTAAGAAGTGGAACTGAGCTCAAGGATAATAATATTGCTATCATTAATAAAATAGAGTTTTATTAATAATAACTATCAGCAAACACAAAAACGGAAAATATTGACAAACAGAATGGAAAGGGTCGTGGAGACTCGGGCTAATCCAAGGATTTAAGGGATCAAAAAAAGGTAAAACAAATATGGAGTTAAAGAGATGGGATGGTTCGATAAACCATTTAAAGCACAGGATAGAATTGACAAATAAGGGATCAATACTCAAAAGGTGACGCTTGGCTTACGTAACTTCATTAGGGTGCAGTGGAAGGTACTTGAAGGAATATTCGGTCCGCTGGCGAGTTCCAGCCAAAGGGGGGGGGATAAGATGATCCTGACGTGGCGTCTTGGGAAGGAGAACCGTTTCTCGACGAACGGCTGGAAGAACAATGGCTGTTCTAGGTTGTTCTCTTCTGAACAAAGGGGGGATGAGAACCGTCTCTTGTCTACAGGCTCAAGAACAATGGCTGTTCTAATGTTGTTCTCCTTTGAACAACAGGGGGGGGTGAGAACCGTTTCTTGGCGAAGGGCTCAAAACGAACAATGGCTGTTCTAATGTTGTTCTCCCTTGAACAACAGGGGGGGGGGGAAGAACCGTTTCTTTGCGAAGGGCTCAAAACGAACAATGGCTGTTCTAATGTTGTTCTCCCTTGAACAACAGCGGGGGATGAGAACCGTTTCTTGGCGAAGGGCTCAAAACAAACAATGGCTGTTCTAATGTTGTTCTCCTTGAACAACAGGGGGAGGATGAGAACCGTTTCTTGGCGAAGGGCTCAAAACGAACAATGGCTGTTCTAATGCTGTTCTCCTTGAACAGCAGGGGGGGGGGAATGCCTTGGGGACTTGACGTCACTAAAGGCTCGAACCTTTGGCACTCAAGGAATATTGTCCTCCTGGACAAGTGATGGTGAATCTCGAGGCTGAGGTCCCTTGGCGCACAAAGGGAGAGAGGGTCGTGGTGATGTTTCGCGACGAAAATCTGGATCTCCAATCTGATCTTAGTGGTAAAGTTTCCATATATATAGCCAGGACATCTCCTTGGCGTGGGGGAGAATGGGGTGGAAGCTTCGAGGGAACGCACAGCTGGGCCGGAGAAAAATGCCTTATCTGTCCATAAGCCTAACTCGATCCGGCGAGGTCGGCGTATGGGGGCGAACGGGGGGACGATAACCTCCTTGTTTAAACATTGACGTCCGGCAGCTGTTGATAAGACTCCAAGCCTCGAATCGAAGATGCACGTGGGCCTCCTCGAGGTTTTAACTAATATGGGATAGGAGTTGAATTTAACACAGATTCAACTCGTTCTATCACACCCCTCCATTCCAGGGGAAGTTGTCACTTCGAAAAAAAAAGAGAGAAGGGACAACGATAGAGCTCCGTTGTAGGGAACTCGTTTTCTTGTACCAACCGTATCTTCCTGCACCTAACTAGTATTACCTCAGTACATGATTATTTTGATCTTTAGATTACAGGGGAAAATAACCTTTAATACAACTTAATAAAAAAAAGGGCATGGAACAATGAAATGTTATAAACTTAGTACATACGGGACAAAATAATTTATACGTAAATTAATAAGAACAAATATATATACATCAAAAAAAAATTAGACATTGAGCGTTACAAAATTCAGACATATACATTAATTAACTATATTACAAAAGAATCTTAAATTAATTCGTACAAGACGGTATATACCTACATGGAGATACTAATCCTATGAATACAATTATTCTACGCTATTCGGTAACGCATTCCTACTGAGTGCGTCAGCGACCTGGTTATCGGAACCTTTGATATAATATATATCAAATTGATACTCTTGCAAGAGTAAACTCCAGCGCATGATGCGGCCGTTTGAGTGTCTCAAATTCCTAATATAGGCTATCGGACGGTGGTCGGTTCCTATTCAAATTCTTTACATATCAAGTACAGCTTGAATTTGTCTATGACCCAGATAATTGATAGAGCTATCTTTTCTCTAGTGGCATATCTCTTTTCGCGTGGTAATAATAGATGGCTAGCATATGCAACTGGATGACTCGTTCTGTCATCCACGTATTGAAGGAGTACACCTCCAATGCCCTCGTTGATCACGTCGGTCTTAACTCCAACGGATTTTTCCGGGTTGGGCAACTTATAAATGGGGGCAGAAATGAACTTACTTTTGAGCTGATTAAAATGGGAAACAGCGACATCATTCCAACGTAACCGATCGGAGAAATTCTTTTCCTGAAGGGGGCATAGGGGGGCCGAAATTGCAGCGAAATTCGGAACAAATCGCTGATAGGGAGAAGCTGATCCTAGGATCGATCTTAATGGCTTCTTTGTAATCGGGATGGGCATGTGGGCGATTGCCTTAATCTTGTTCTCGTGGGGACCTGACTTGCTTTGTCCTATTTTGAAACCCAAATATTTGATGGTTTCGTGGGCAAACTGGCATTTGCTGGGGCCAATGGTGAGGCCATTTTCACGCAGTTGCTTGAAAAGAGCTAATAGGGTGGATAAATGGTGATTCCATTTAATTAGTTCTTGGAGCTGACTCTTCTGACGTGGTGTCAGCTGCGCGTCACTATCCAGGTCAGAGGGTTCCAAAGACTCGCCTGGTAGGGAATGAGGAGTGTAATCGGCATCAGGTTGGATGCACACTGTCTGGATTACCTTAAGGGACTCCGCGGGGCAATCCTCTTCAAGCGCCGATGCTTCGTCCAGTTCTACGAAGGTATCTCCATGGGCGCGTTGGGGTTTCTTTTTTTCTTGGGGTCCAGGGACAGTCTCCGTGTCCTTGTCTGGGGCCTTATCACCTAAGGGTTTTAGTGAATCACATTCCTCTTTTTCCGTCCTAAAGTCCCGGTTAGGGGTCTCCGAGAAATCGGACGGTATCGGGGTTCTGATGGGGACGGGCTCCTGGGCTTCTTTCTTATCTCGGCCTTGAGGAAGGGCGGCCTGAAACACAGGGTCGAAACTTACTTGGGGGCTCTTTCCTATAAGTACGGAACAGAATTTTATTGGTGCTACAATGACTTCAGCCCAGCCATTATAATATTGACACTGCAGGTAACATCTAGCGACGGGGAATCTGTTCGCCCGCCCAAGGTAGTCACGTACCACCGCAAATTTTTCGTGGTTAGAGGCCACTGGGAGGAGTTCGTCGGACACGATGAAGCACGAACATCCTGTGTCCCTGACGAGAGTCGATACTCGACAGCTGTCCACGCTGCCCTCCTCATATTTCAAAGTTCCCGCTGAACTTTTATTCCAAAAAAAATTTACCTGGTGGCCTGACGGATGGGGAGAAGTTTCTGCTTGTGTCTGCACCACCGGGGGAGCCGGGGTTGCATTAATCTGGTGAACTTGGTGGGCTGGTCCGCTTTTAAGCCTAGAATTTTTGGGGCAATTCCAGCTCATGTGGTTTTCTACACCACAGGTGAAGCATATGGTTGGTCGCTTCGGGAAGAGAGATGGAGGAGAAGTCTTAACGGGAGGTTTGGAGTCCCGTTGTTGGTTTTGGGGAAAGAAGTTTGGGGGTTTTACGGGGCTCGGAAACTTTGTCAGCTTCCCTGGGAAGGAGCGCGAGTCCGTCCTTCTTTCTTCTCGTTGGATTTTTTTTTCTCGTTCTTCTCGTCGGATTACTCTTTCCCTTTCTATTACTTCCATTTTTCTTTGAAATTCTGCTTCAATCCGAGCTAATTCAATCTGATGGTCAGCTTGTCTTATCCGTTCCTCTCTTTCTTCCTTTTTTCTTTGTATTTCTCTTTCTTCCTCTTTTCTTTGCTCCTCTAGAATGTACTCAGTTAGTTCTTTTCCGGAAAGTCCACAGGACTCTCCTTGCGCTTTAAAGATTTCGAACGGAGTCATCTTTGCACTTGGGGCGCACTAGTCAACCAACTAAAATTCCTCGCAACAAGAATTATGCCTCTATAGAATTAGCCTACCTAAATATGGGCACTGACCTATTCGTACTTGGTTTCTTACTCTAAATAACCACTGACTAAAATCACAAAAAACACAAACAAATTATTTTAACCGTTCCTTGAGCTACTCCAGCTTCTTAAGTTTCAAAAAAAAAGGGGGATAGCAATCGTTAAAACAAAAGGGAACTAATATCTTCTATTATTATAACGAATAACACTATGCTTTACTCGACTGAGACCAGTGTTTGCAAAGATATAGCGTTAAACCTTACACACCTGATACCAAATTAAATAGTATATATATATATATGTCGTAGAATGACTCCCGACGATATACATATATCACTATTCGTTGAGGGAACTTCCTTAATTATCTCTAGAGTGCGTTTTACTGTCTTGGCGGCCGATATTATGTATCTTCAAAATGCTTAAGAAGTGGAACTGAGCTCAAAGATAATAATATTGCTATCATTAATAAAATAGAGTTTTATTAATAATAACTATCAGCAAACACAAAAACGGAAAATATTGACAAACAGAATGGAAAGGGTCGTGGAGACTCGGGCTAATCCAAGGATTTAAGGGATCAAAAAAAGGTAAAACAAATATGGAGTTAAAGAGATGGGATGGTTCGATAAACCATTTAAAGCACAGGATAGAATTGACAAATAAGGGATCAATACTCAAAAGGTGACGCTTGGCTTACGTAACTTCATTAGGGTGCAGTGGAAGGTACTTGAAGGAATATTCGGTCCGCTGGCGAGTTCCAGCCAAAGAGGGGGGGGATAAGATGATCCTGACGTGGCGTCTTGGGAAGGAGAACCGTTTCTCGACGAACGGCTGGAAGAACAATGGCTGTTCTAGGTTGTTCTCTTCTGAACAAAGGGGGGATGAGAACCGTCTCTTGTCTACAGGCTCAAGAACAATGGCTGTTCTAATGTTGTTCTCCTTTGAACAACAGGGGGGGGGTGAGAACCGTTTCTTGGCGAAGGGCTCAAAACGAACAATGGCTGTTCTAATGTTGTTCTCCCTTGAACAACAGGGGGGGGGGGGGAAGAACCGTTTCTTTGCGAAGGGCTCAAAACGAACAATGGCTGTTCTAATGTTGTTCTCCCTTGAACAACAGCGGGGGATGAGAACCGTTTCTTGGCGAAGGGCTCAAAACGAACAATGGCTGTTCTAATGTTGTTCTCCTTGAACAACAGGGGGAGGATGAGAACCGTTTCTTGGCGAAGGGCTCAAAACGAACAATGGCTGTTCTAATGCTGTTCTCCTTGAACAGCAGGGGGGGGGAATGCCTTGGGGACTTGACGTCACTAAAGGCTCGAACCTTTGGCACTCAAGGAATATTGTCCTCCTGGACAAGTGATGGTGAATCTCGAGGCCGAGGTCCCTTGGCGCACAAAGGGAGAGAGGGTCGTGGTGATGTTTCGCGACGAAAATCTGGATCTCCAATCTGATCTTAGTTGATTGATTGTATAGGTTTATTGTGCAATAGCGTACATTTATACATAATCATAATACAAATAATAATAAAATAAAAACAAACAAAAAAACAAAAAGACAAATACAGTAATAATATGATACAATAGTATAAATACATGTATAAATGCACACATTGCACAAAACGGGCAGCCCGTCAGTGTTTGGCGTGCAGTAAGACGTGGTGGAGCGTCCCACGCGTTTCTTATCTGCTGCAAGTGGGTGGCGTCGGTCTTCATCACCTGTCGCCCGGCTGGGCGCGAGCGGCGATCAGCGCGGAGGGGGTGTTGTTCTCAGCACCTCCAGCAGCTCGTTAGTTGGGGTGTAGAGGACCACCTGGGCGGCTCTTGCCTCTCGCGCCCTGAGTAGGGCGCCTCTTACAGGGGGAGGGGCTGGCGCTCGCTCTGGCCTGAGGCGGGCGGTGGCTGGGCAGGAGAGGAGGTAGTGCACCAGTGGGCGCCGGGAGCGGCCGCCGCAGTGTTCACACCTCCCTGCCACAAAGTCGGCGTGTAGCTCTTCCCGCGTGGAGTAGCCCAGCCTCACACGCTGTAGCAGCACGCCGTTCGCTCTGGGCTTCTGATCTTAGTGGTAAAGTTTCCATATATATAGCCAGGACATCTCCTTGGCGTGGGGGAGAATGGGGTGGAAGCTTCGAGGGAACGCACAGCTGGGCCGGAGAAAAATGCCTTATCTGTCCATAAGCCTAACTCGATCCGGCGAGGTCGGCGTATGGGGGCGAACGGGGGGACGATAACCTCCTTGTTTAAACATTGACGTCCGGCAGCTGTTGATAAGACTCCAAGCCTCGAATCGAAGATGCACGTGGGCCTCCTCGAGGTTTTAACTAATATGGGATAGGAGTTGAATTTAACACAGATTCAACTCGTTCTATCACAGAAAGCTTTGTTGGGACTTTGGAAGCTGGTTGATAAAATTGCTTGGTTGTGTATCCTATATCGTAAACATTTTAAGGAAACAGCAATAATTATTAACGCCCAGGAGTTAGTGTTTAATAAAAAGTCGAGGCAATTAGAAGCAGAAATTAAAAGACTACGAGAACCTGAATTTAAATGATGGTTATGGTTTGCTGTATGTTGTCTAAATGATGAAGATTTAGGTTCGAGGAGGAAAATGTTGGTTCTGACTGGTCGTCCCGAATGTTTTGCTATACTATATTTTATGAGCAATGTAGGATCGTAAGTAGAGTGGGAGATATTCTTTGTGACAGAATTAGAAATTAAGTGAACTATGATCTGAACTTATTGGAATAAACTGACATTTAGGAAAGTAGTTTTTAAAAAGTGAGAACAAACTTCTATTGAATTTATGAGTCGGATGTTCAAGATAATTTGATAAAACCTTTTTGTTTGGAGCCTCTGTTGTTTGAGCCTGGCGAGAAAATTATTTCGGCAAAATTTTCAAATAAGAAAAAGTAAAATAAAAAATAACCATAAATTGTAGAACAATCACTCACCCTTACGAGCAAAATTCACTGTCAGAGAAGAGTATGCTGAGGAATACTAAAGAGAAAAGAGGAGGAGGAGAGATTAAGATCTTTGTCTCTGTGTGTGTTTCGCTCATGTGTATTTTCTGGTCACAGAGAATAATTTTTCCGTACGATTTACTTTTTATTATCCTATCCTACCACCGAGGCATCATCAAAGAATTAAATTCACCTGTCGTAAGGACACGAAAACAAGGCAGCCAAACTCCAAAACGTACACTATCCCCATTCGACGGCGCAACATAAATTTGCAGCTCGTTCTGCCACGAGGACATCAGATGAAATTTAATGGGAAGAACTGAACATAAAGAAGAACAAAGAACAACACACAAAGAAAAAATAAGAAAATGAGAGTCAAAGGCTCACCTTAGTGATATTTTAAGGACCATCCTGAAATCGGAACTTAAGTCCGATGAATGTAGTAGGCTCTTAAGGGTTTGAAACTAGAAACTAGTCAAACAGGTATTTAGATTGCCCAATTAATGTACTGTAGAGGATAAGGAAACCCTGTGTTGACCAATGATGCATTGGCATTAGGTAAGGGAAGAAGGAAGGTTGTTAATTTCATATCAAAATTATTGAAGAAAATTATATTTAGTGATGATAATATTAGCCAATCCCGTTAACATTTGATTGTTGTTTTTTTATAGTTTGGATTCGAACACCATTTTATACTGTCTGATGCTTATCTTATTCGAAAGCGAGAATCTAATATCAAAATCACGGGTTGTTACAACACATAGGTTGAATCGCCTTCACGCCATCCAGCGATTAACTATAGGCCTTGTGGCTTAACTTCGCTCATCGTGGCAAACTCATTTCCCTCAGCGAGATCGTCGACATTTTGGCCTGGATGACGTACTATAACTATCCAGGAATAGGTTTTGAACAATTATTCAGAATTGCATACTTGGGGGCGGGGGGACGCCAATTGCACTCGTTATCAACCTCGAGGAAGGAACTCAAACTCTTCAGGGACAAAAAGGTCTTCAAAAAAGCGGTTCATAAAAAGGGGTGAAAATGCTTGGAGGCAGAGAGACCGAGTAGTCAAAGGAGTGGATATTCAAAAGATGAAAAGGGAGAGATGCCTTGTTCTGAAGACGATGTCCCTGAACCGGATAATGAAACCAACATAAAGATCAGCAGGACAATCACTGGTGAGCCCGAGGGACCAAGGGCCGGTTCTCGTTAGCGGAGGAGAGCGAGGCGTGAAGTATTTGTGGTTTGGACACTAACCAGCGATCAGATAGGAGTCATCGTCACCCAGGGTAAGGGGGAGTCTGTTCGCATGAGGGGTATATCCATCAGTACAATTACTTGGGGCAAAGGACAAAAATGTGCGTTATGCTGTGAAGAGAGGAGAGGAAGGACAGTGGTGTTATAATTAGTTGTGTGGGATGGCCTGTGTAAGATCTGTAATCGCCCGAATAGTAGGCGCAACTCGTCTACCAATCGTTGCTCAGATCTCGAACTGCACTGATGCTTGTATCCGCTCTCCCTTGGGATTAAACCCAACACCTTGACGCTAGAAAACCAACGCCGTATCCACTAGGCAGGCAAGAAATCCTATTATTATTAGAAGCATTATTGAATTATTATTGTTATGCCTTTACTTTATTCTTATTATTATTCATCTTATTGTTAATATAGGAAATTAATATAATCCAATAGGGCATTGACGTGACGCACTTTGAGCAAGACGTTCAAGCGAGACGTCTGGAATTGAATCCCGTAACTTAAAAATTGGATTTTTATCACTCTTTTGCGAGGGTTGGAAATGAACTGGATGTGGAATTATCGAATCATCATTGATTATAAACTACTAAAACTTTGCGGAAAATGGCGAAGAAGTGAAATGTTTCCCCCAAATTATAGCTCGCCAGTTGTAGGGAAAAAAAAATGAAAATCCCTCCCCAAAAGTTAGGGATAGTGTAAGAGAGCAGTAAAGTGTCTGTAAAATGGAAAATTGACTTATATATTGGCTGTCATATAGGAGCAAAAGAGTCGGAATCGCATCAAATGATTTTGCAATGAATGTTGTGTAAAATCTAAAAAAGAATTTCCATTTTTATTGAATTCCAACCGAGTAATAAATTGTTCCATTGGATTTAGATAATTTACAATTTTATTTAGGTCAGTAAAAGGATGTTATATTTATGGTAGCACTTTCCATATAAAGTAAAATAAAATAAATATAAATGCAATTTATTTTACATTATCGAACTGGAATTAGTCTTTATCGTATTTCTTACTTATCTTGGTCATATCTCAGGTAAAAAATATAATTTGAAGACGAGGAATTCGAACGTGGCCATTATTTGACCGATCGCCGAGCAAAGGAATCCAGCTCGAATCAAACTCAGAAACACGAGATATTTGCCTGAGAGAGTTGCGTGCCATCTGCTTCCTAGCGCCCCGAGTATTTTTCTTATTTTAGGTACTTTATGGTCAGTACCTCTTTCTTGTTTTACAATTCTCCTAACTTAACTACTTTCTTCATGAATTCGTACAAACTACGTGAGATGCTTTCGTTAGTTTTCGCCTTTTTATTCAGCTTAATTTTTAAAAGTAACGCCCGCGAGTGGACGTCATTTATAGCATTGGTTAACATACTGCAGCTGACATTTGAAGGATCGCGTTCCTTCCAGGCGGTAAAGTCACCAGAACGATATGAGGCTAAATATCTCCTACAAAATTTCACTTCATCCAGCTTCACTTTACTTACATAGAGTATTTCGTTTTTTTTAAATTTCCGCGGTGGATTCCCTCGTTGGTTTACGCTTTAAATTAAAATAAATTTAGAAAACAGAAGATACCTTCCCTCGCAACGAGAGTTTATTGACCTAATAAATAAGACTCCGTCCCTGCCTGCTCAATGAGAAGACGCGATGGAAGAGAGACAGGAACACAGGGTGGTTCTAAAGTCCTATTCCACGCCTCTCATCTTTCACGCAACCTATTCTTCACTTTCGCAGGACCCGACCGTGAAACTTCTCCTCTTACACTCCATAGAGTGGCTGGATTAACCTTCGGATGGTACCGAATCACACAAAGAATCACGTTGACGGTTTTTGTGACAGGTAATCCGTAGCTTTTAATGGCCAGCTTGGGACAAACTGCTCGTAATCTTTGTTCCTTTGGCTCAATTCTTGAAGCTATTTTGTAAAATATGTGCAGAATTAATAATAGAAAAGAACCTACGAACCACTTGAGTCTAGTTCAAGAAAGAAAGGGAAATGTGGAAGTTAAAGGAGAAGAACAGGTAAGAGAAAGAGAGGATGTGACTAAAGAAGTAGTTTAACAATACATACTTAATTCGGTAAAGTTGTATTTTAAAGTTATATTTAATATAGTGTTTTCAACGTCATTCCGAAGCAAAGTTATTCCAATTTTGTATTATTTTATACTAAAAAAAAAAATAAGTAAAGAAAAATTCATTTAACGTTATAAAGAACTTATGAGCTCATGTTACAAGGAAAGTAAATACTTTAAGAGACCATTCGATCTATTTCAATGGAAGTACATATAATTTTATCCCTAATTCTAACTATATATAATACTACAGATAAGGAATAGGATAGTAAGGATGAATTCTCTCCCCCACCCACCTCTCCCACCCGTTTCCGGTCTTGGAAAAGTGAAAATATATACCTGGCAGTATTGGAAAATAGACACATCCAGGAAATTTTAAAAAGAAAGCAGGAAATACTAATATATACAAAAACAAAATCTGACTTATCATAATGATTAATATTTTAGAACATGCTTTTTTTTTCTTTTTTTTTTTGTTAACATGCAATTTTTTGGTCGCTTATTATCTATTAGATTTATCTACTCCTTCCATTCATATTTTAAAAAAACTTTATACTGTGTTATTGGACAATGATAGTACCGCTTGTAGATGCAAAGCTATTTATCAGATATTTTGAAAAATAATTTTTCATATACATATCCAGGATTATTTATATTAGCAAAACATGTAGTGCTAAATCGATTATAAACTCGGATTTACCCCTCGAATAGATATATTTTAATAAACACCTAATTACTAGTTGTAAATATATCCATAATATCCATTTGTGGGTACTAGGGATAAATAAGGTGGAGAAGAAAGAAGAGAGCCATGAATATAACCAATCATGAGGCCTCTTAGAGTGCAGCAAATCAACCGACACGGAGACGCCTTTACAAGCAAGTCATCAAACTTATTTCACTCCACACTAGTAATTTTGTAGTTTGGTATTAAATGAAGTTAATGTAGTAATGATTAGCCACCGTCATACTCCATCAGACACCGCTGTAGCACATTCTTCATCCAGGCCAAATAAGTGAATGTATCCAATAGACTAATCTTTCGCTAAGTGAGTTTGCCTTCGCTGGATTACCAAGTGTTATTTGTTCTTAATAAAAGATGAAGGCAATGGAATGCTTCGATAAACAAAATGATGTCAAGTTCGACCAATAGAATTTTGATGATTTTTAAATCAAAGGATATTTAGGTTTATTTTTTGCTCTTAGAAATGTAATTAGGAACAAATAAGGAGAGAGAGAGAGAGAGAGAGAGAGAGAGAGAGAGAGAGAAACAGGCGGTGATTTAGCCCATCAAAAATCTCTTCCGAACAATTAATTTTTACTTAATAAAATGGAGGGAGGAATCGTGCAAATGATTTGTTGCTTTATAAAAAAACAATTGTGACACTTGACGGAAGTTTTCGAAATAACAAAAGACTTTTAAAATTCAATAATCAACTTAAGCAGTATGGTTCCCCGATCTATGTACCCTCCATAGATTTTAACTTCCCCTAACTTTAATAGGGAACCTTTAGCAAAATATTTCCCGTGGAATGGCCCTGTTCGGTTTTATTTTTTAATAAATGCAAAATATTAAAAATAATTTTAGGAATTTGGCGTTGGAGAATATATGTGCTTCATGATAAAACTTATCTAGAAGCAAAAATTGCTAATATCATTTATTTACTGATGAATAAATAAGAATGATAGAAACACAAGAATGAACAGCATCAAGAAAAATCCTTCATCGTTTGGTCGTGAGAAGCTTCTCCTCAGATAACAAAAGAAAGCTTTACCGTGGGACATCTCCCTTATCCTTTCGTCTGAGGGGACGCGCTAATTAAGGCGGACATGGTAGCACAAAAAACATATTTATATTACCACACTTACTGTGGCCTTCAAAAAAACAAAACAAAACCGATTCATATTTCACTCCCAACCAATATTAACGTGGGAGTAGTAGTGCAGCGAGGTTTAGGTTACTCTATGCACGTGAGTATATACGTTTTTCTTCTTCTTTTCTTTGTCTCCACCTTCCATCTTTTTCAGTATTTTTAGTGCCTTTTCCTTTACTCACAACTCCCTCCCATCTCTCACCGCTATCATATATATATATATATATATATATATATATATATATATATATATATATATATATATATATATATATATATATATATATATGTGTGTGTGTGTGTGTGTGTGTGTGTCAGGAAGAAACAGAACTGTAGTCACAAAAAAAATCAAATCTAAACTAAAAACTACAAGTTTTCCCCTTCAAAATCAGTGAGTGTAATGCACTTTTCCATCCTTTTCCGCCAAGTTTCCATTCACTTGTAGCAAAATTCTCCGGAGATTCTCCGCACCTCCGTCGTCTCGTCACAGCCCTCTTGATGGATTCCAAGTTTGGAAAACATGTCCCTTTGATCAATCCTTTGAACCTGGGGAAAATAAAAAACAATCACGTGTAGGCAGGTTAGGTGAGTAGGGAGGTTGTTCCCTCACGGTGATCTTTTTTTAAGCCAGGAACTGCTGGATGTTCATGGCGTTGTGAGGCGGCGAATTGTCGTAGTGAAGCGGCCATGAGTTGTTTTGCCACAAATCTTGCCTCTCCTCGTGCACCGAACTAAGCAAACGCCGCAGGAGCTCTTTGTCGACATGCTGGTTGATCGTCTGGATCTGTGACAAGAACTCAATGTAGAGTATTCGTCTCATATCGAAAAATGAGATCAACATGAGTTTGATTTGGACTTCGACTGTCTTGCTTTCTTCGGCCTCGGTGAATGCGGATTCTTCCACTGAAGACTGTTAGTGTTTGGTCTCCGGGTCGTACCTGAAGATTCAGGACTCATCACAGGTGATGACTTTTCCCAGCGAGTCTGGTATCGTTTTTACCGCGTTTATATTTTTTATATTGAGAGAAAAAAGTATATATTGTATGGTTTTCAATTTTTTACCTTTATGAGGAAAGGTGATGTTCTTTTAGTTAAATTCTCGTTAAAATAAGGTAACTGGTTATTTAGATATAACTAATTGTATTCTTTAGTTATAACTATAATAATAATAATAATAATACTAAAGTTAAATTTTGCTGGTTTCAGTCCTATCAAGCTGCTATGTTGTTGCTTATCAGGCGGACGTCAGCCAGGGCAAGACCCAACTCCCCACCGTGATACCCAGTCACGGTGGTAACCTCCCTAGTAAATAGTGTCAGCTTAAAAATAATCCGGAAGGAGATTCAAACTACCAACCCAGCGATTGATGGGCAAGCACGCTAACCACTATACTAATACTACTACTAATAATAAATAGTAGAAGACGAAGGTGAATAAGAAGAAGACAAAGAAGAATAATTATATTACTAATAATCTCATAGGCATTCACACAGCTATCTACACTAAAGTAGCAAAGGTTATGGGTGGGTACCAGTGGCGGGCAGGCAATGAAGCAAGGGAAGCAATTCTTCGCCTATTTAAGAAGAAAAGAAAAAGAAATTACACCCCAACAATTAATATGACAGCAGAATCAATTTTGATTCTGACATTTATGCTTCTCTATACTCGTATACGCCATACGGTCCCATTCACTTTGAATCGAATTGGCGTTAGACCCTGATGAACCCGACTGCAATTGAAGAAATGCATCCTTTTCATCGAGATTTCTACTCTCTTTTTTTCTTTTGATTTCAATAATAGTTCTGCTTTTTGGTGCTTTGGAATGAGTAGTTTAAAAGATGTTTTGCTTTTCTTAGTTATTAGAGTTTTATGATTTTTATCTAGTTATTTCGACGCCGTGTTAGAATTAAGTAAAAAATATCCTATTTGTATACGGAAAAGGAAGCAAACTTAGTTTTGCAGTCATCAGCTTGCATCTGGCAACCCTGACACATTGACGTAACTATTATTATGCTCTGAAACTTAAACAAATTTTTAGGTTATATTTAAATACTGGTTCTGAGAAAGAAAGCAGCTAAATAGTAAAAAGTCTATTATGGAAAGCTCTTATATCTTAAGCATTTTGTTAATATTTCCGGGATTCTGGTGGACCTACGTATCTTTGAGATCAGTCAATAGCTTTGAGGCAGTGCTTAGATAAGTGTGGTGGATTGTTTATACATTTTTTAAAGTGATATCCTTCCTTTTAAACAAAATGAATGCATTGAAGTTGGGGTAAATTTATTGAAAACTATTAAAATGGAAGTTATGTGCGATTGCCTACTTGGGACATAATTTGCCGTACTCACCAGAGTGGCCTGAGAGAGCTTGTCATTCCTCCGGAGTCCAATTAGCAACATCACGAGCAGAGGTGCAGAACTGTGGCCGATTTCAAGGTGTTAACAGGGTTATCATTATGTCTTTTGCTTTCATATCCCATGATAGATATGCATCTGGTAACTCCTGTATTGAATGCGGATGTAGTTTTATCCGCTGTTGATTTTATGTTATAATGGAAAATTCTACGCAGATGCAGCTGGGCACGATCACTATGCAACCGTGGATGGCCTCTACGCTGTCAACGCTGGGCGATAATGCCTTCTATGAGGTATTTTTGGTATAAATGTAACACTGTTTATTGATGGATATTAAATGTCTCTACATTTATTGAGTACTCACCGAACATCAACAGCCATCATTTCACATGCTCTCTTGGACCCGTAGATCTGCTCAATCTCCCAACATCAACACCCACCATTTTCCATCTCCTCATTCGGTAACCCTCGCGGAGAATTGTGACCTTCTGACCCCACCGTATAACTGAGTACTCTGACCCTAAGACCAGCCGTTTACTATCTTTTCTTCACCACGCACTCTACTAACCAAATCTCCCATTGTACCAGGCGCCAACCTGGCCCCTACATCCACTCTTTATTTTCTTCTTCTGATTACACACAATCCCGTCGCTGTATAACTACGTAACATCCCGACTCCAACACCCACCATTAACCATCTTGCTCTGACCACGTACCTACCATTTACTGTATAGCCCTGACCGCCAGCCCTCCATAACCCAACAGCTAACATTTAGGTACCATATTCTCCCAACCACCAATCTTTCCATAACAGTACGATCGCGTAACCAAACGATCTTACCTTATGACTACGAGCGCACCGACCCAACGTAGACAGCCTAAATGCCGACCCCAATACTCACCCTCGATTCCTCTCAGCCTCCACCCTCTTCTCATGGCCGAGCATCCTCTTGTGCTGAGCACCTTGATAGTATAGCAGTATGATTGCCTACCCTTTTGACTATAACCCTTACCCTGGAATGCGAACCCTTCTGGAGCCGTATGGCCGCGTACTCGCCCTGCCCCATAATATAACTGCGTATTCCGCCCCCGAAATCAGCCGTTTAGCCAGCTTTCTTTGGCCATGTATCCTCCCTGCTCCAACATTCTCCATTACTATCTTTCCCTTAACGTCCATTCCCAACCCCTAAAACCAAGAGTTTACCATCTCTATTACTCTACAACCCCACTCTACCTGTAGCCGTATGACCGCGCAAACTCCTATTATTGCACACTTTTGAGTTGAAGATAGAAAACATTGAGAAGGGTATAAGAAACGAGAGCATTTGCACTCACTGTCAAATGAATATGAGAAAGTCGCTCGTACAAACACGTACACGAGAAACTGTAAACCAACACATACAAGCTACGCCTGAGAGGCGTTCCTAGGACGTCATCGTGCAAAAACAGAAAGATAGAGCGAGATAACGTTACACTGTTAGCGCGGGCAGATAAAAACACAAGAGAAAGAGAGGGGTGGGAAGAAGAAGATAGATAGGGTGAAAGAGAAGGAACAAGAGAGAGATGAAGGTAGAAAGGGGGACTTAGAGTGAAGTAGGAGATTTAAAGAGAAAGAGTCGAAGATGAGTGATACAGAAGAGGAAAAAAAAAGAAAATGAGGGAGACACACACAAACACACATTTTGGCCAAAGTAATACACTAGATGATTGCTTAGCCTACCAAACACAACACACACGTAACAATAATAAATTTTAGCAATGATAAAAATACATAAACACAGAAAATCTACCCATTGTGGAAAATCCAAGGTAGCTCATACCAGATTCCTATAGTTTTGACCATTAAAATTAAATACCTAATCCTTCGAATCTTGAGGAAGAAAGAACAAAGACAAGTTTGATAATTATAATCAAAGAATCCGCATCAGTTTTGTGACAGCCATCTTCTTTGTTTTATGGGGAAGCAGAAGCAGAAAGTAGGAGAGAAGGAGAGAGCGAAATATGGGGAGAGGATACAAAGAAAAGGAAAGAAGAAAAAGCAGAACAAAGAAGTACCAGAATAAGATGATAATGAAGAGAGTAATGGATAAGATGGTAAACATGTGATATAGGAGTATATAGAAAGAGGAATAGCAGAACATAGAAGAGAGACGAAGAAGATGTAAAAAAGGATAATAAATAGTAAGAAGTGAAAAATGAAGGAATAGCTAGAAGAAGATGATGACGGGTAAGTAAAAAGAGGAGACGTCGATTAAGAGAAAGGTGTGCGAGTAATGTGCACACATACAAACAAATAAAGATCTGTTGTACAGATAAATGCACATTATCTACCCATTGTAAATACATTCATTGGTTAAACCACCTCTGTTGCTTCTCAGTTGAAAAAGAATGGTAAGCGCCTGGGCCGAAGAGGCGACTGCTTGGAACGCGCCTCAGGAACTTTTGTACTGCTCGCCCCCTCATCACCATACGCGGGCACAAAATAAGGAGGGCAAGGAAATGAAAGCGAAAAATAATGCCAATAATGTACGCACATACGTACACTTATACTAAATATATACAACGCAAACTTACATCTATATTTGTTCATCCTATATGTAATGTAGAATGATTTTTCAGGATAGATATAATCGAAATCATGTTTGTTTCATACGAGCCTAGTCTACTAAACTCGAAGTCTAGGTACCTGTATTTCTTAGCCTAACTCAAAGCTTAGAATTCAATATAGCTTAGTTTTGCCTTGCTCGTCTATTAATTTTATATTGTTAATTTAATTTACCTTATCGTTAAAAGATATATATTATCAAAGTGTCAAAAGAGCTCATTAGCATCGTTAATCTTTGGCAGTTTCTGAAAGACAACACTGTTTTGCTAACAACAGAAAGTTTGTGATTAGTATACGGTGAAGGAACATTTAGTATGAGGCAGTGCCAAAGTCGGTTTCAAAAGTTTCACTCTGGAAACTTTAGTCTCAATCAAAGATGAGCCCCGTGTAGGACGACCAATGGAATTTGGTGATCTTTAAAAAATACCAGTGGAAGGAAATTCGATTGTGAATCGTCATTTAAAAGATAAAGGCAAGGTTTCACAATTGGGGCAATGGATTACTCGTGACCTGCCACTGGTACACTTGCGACAAAGAATCTACATTCGTTCATCTCTCCTTTCTCAACTAAAGGTTTAACCATTTTTTAGTAGGATTTTGGAGAAACACGAAAATTGGTTTATTTACAATAATATTAAACGTTTTAAGGAATGGATTATTCCTGAGAGAAAACAAATACCCCAGCCGAAACAGAGCCTTATGTACGGGAGATTCCCTTGTGCATTTAGTATGATATGAATGGCATAATCCATTTTGAGCCTCTTAACCCAAATCGGACAATCACCAAAGAGGTTTACTGTGCTCAGGTTGACCATTTAAATGCAGCCCTTGAAGAAACTGAAGTGATTCGTACGAGTACGCCCACGCGCGCTTTATACGTGCGTAGTGGCACATAAGAAGGCATTGAACGGCCAAGAAAAAGGATGAGTCCCATAAAGCGGACCACTGTTGAAGAAAGAAGGAAACTAAAGAGAATTTAGGGAAGAAAGACAACAAAAAAGGGACAAAAACACGAGAAGGGGTAGAGAAAGAGGAGCGTAATTATAAACTTTCATACGTAATTTGTAAACACGATTATATAGAGAATTATTAATGGAGCACGTCCAACAGCGTCGTACAGTAATTCGCATTCATGTCTGTCTATGGTGAACTTCCTCTAGTAATAATAACAATAATAATGTGGATAATAATAATAAAAAGTAATATGCACCCATAATGGATACCGAAACTTAACACACACATATGCATGCACATTAAGGAGCGTTTATATACAAGTTCCTTTATCAATAATAATAATAAAATAAAAAGTTGATGCCAGCCACACGCACACACACATGTACATATCCTCATTCACCTCTGTTTATAGAGGACTTTCTACTACCACTACGCGAACACAAATAGGGTCAAGAAGGCAGAGTGAGAATAATATTGAAAATAATGTACACAATTACGTAAGCAGATACTCAATATATTTAATGCATACATACATAAAAACATACACATGGGCATGTATGTATATAAAACAGGTATAATATCATCCTGAGTGTACATACAATGTAAATCGCAAGACAGCCCAAGTGTACATACAGACCGCTGAAGAGCAACGTGTGCACCGCCAGCCGAAAGTATATAACGAGATATATGCAAAGCAAGTGGTGAAAATAGAGAAGTGAAAATATGCTGAAGTAAACAGTAAAATAGAGAGAGACAGACTTAGGCAGGCACGTACATGTGCAAAAACCTGGTAAGAAGAAACAAAAATGTATAAATATAAACATGTATTGAGGAGAATACTCAGATATTTTATCTACACATATAATCTTAGATAGCGCAATTTACTGAAATAAAATGAAAATTAGATTCCTAATATGAACATAAATAGGCATATATATTTGCTAATCGCCAACGGGAATAAAAAATAAATGGTGAGTGAAAAGCACGAAAAGTAAATTTTTATAACAGTAATCGAATGCAAAGTCCAGCCTCAAATGTATGCGTGAGTTATGTGATACATATATTTCGCTTTCGGCATTAGATATAGGATGATATATGACGTATTTCTCAAGCAGTTTAATATCCGGGATTACCATAAAAAACGATGAAGTTATCCAATCAATTGTTTCTATCTTATATCCTTCTTTTCATTTTATAAAGAATCAAATCTACACTATTTTAAAAATGGTTTAAACTAACTTAAACCAAAAGGAATTAAATAATGCATTGCTTCTTTGGGGTATTTTTTATTCCTTAAAAGTCCCAGAAAAACCTTTTGTTTATGGGCTTTGGTTGGGTTTTAGCGGCAATTAATTGGTTTAAAAATTTGATACTAGGACTGAAGCTGATGTGAGCGAGTGATTGGAAAAAACTGACGAAAATGAAAAGGAATGACAAGTTATCAAATAATTCTTTATTTGCACAATATTCGCTCCCATCTTGACGAAAAGAGTTGAAGACCTAGTGGTAAGTCTTAGGGGAAAACTATACCGACCAATGATAGTCATTAGAAAGAACTGTGGCCGATTCTGGACAACAAATGTGCTCAATTCGAGACATTAAATAGGTTCTTGTGGTTTCCTCCGCAGTTGACGACCTTTTGGATTTCTCGTTTTTGCAATCCTTCCATGTGAAAATTCCACGCGATTCATTGTTGATAATTGAAAGAGATTTACAGTTGTTAAGAAATCGATTTACTTTGTCCTCTTTAGCTGAAAGTTGCACATATTGTTAAAGAAATACTTCTTTGGAATAAAATTTCAAATTGCCTTCTTTAGCAAAAAAAAACCCCAAGATTTTTCTTTACAATAAATTATATACTTACATATGCCCAAAATATCCCTTCTTACATTGATTAATACTTGGTTTGACCTCATTTAGCCGCTTTAAGTGCTTTAACACGCTCTGGCATGTCAGTAATTAAAGTTCTGCCTAATTGTTGATTTTGTCACAGTGAAACCAAACGTAGATAAGACGTTCTATGAGCTTTGCTTTGGTTGTTATGGGAACTTTGTGGATTTCTTTTTTTAGAATATACCATAAATTCTCAATAGAGTTCATTTCTGGGGAATTTTCAGGCCATGATAGCAGTTCAGGTTTTCACTGATCACGCCGTGTGACAGGGAGCCGAGTTTTGCTGAAATATGTATGATCTGTCACGGAACTATTCCCTCATTTGTGGTACCAAACGGTTTTTAAGTACTTCAATATACTTATACTGATTCATTATACTTTCAACTATCTTCAAGCGACTTGTCCCATGTACACAAATTGCTCTCCACACCTTTATTTATTGGGAATGTTTTACAGTCTTTTCAAGACACTCTGGCATAAACTCCTACCTGACCGCCTCCTTACCGTCTGTACACGATCATCAACTACTGCAATAGTTGACTAGTCCGAAAAAACACAACCAGTAACAATATAAAACACTATAGCATTACTGAAACGACCTGTGATGCTTGTGGCAGCAGTTAAACAGACAAGACAAATTATGACTTGAAATTATTTCATTCAGCATAAACGGGTAGCTAGTAGGTATTTCAGAATGTACCTACTACAGTAGGTACAATATGTTCTCGTATGTTTAACAAAGAAAATAACTGGTAAATGCACCAAACTCACCTGTTATTGCTCAGAAGTACAATCCGCATGAGCATTAGCCCAGACTTGACGTGCCTGTATCATGGTTTCGGCATGCTTAGCCTAGTTTATTGAACGGTAGGCTCATAATTCATTGTCCAGTAACCTCCTATTTACTGTTAACGAGAAAGATTAATTATATATGCTAACAGTTCGTTTGCAATCTTCTTACAAGATTTGCTTTTGTCCTTAATAGCCATTTGATTTTTTTCCGTTTGTTCTTGGTGTTGTTTTTCTCTTGCGGCCACATTTCCCAGCCCTTGCTGAATCCAAATTAAGACCGTTTTCGAATTCTTTCTTTATATGACTTATGTTTGAGAGGGGACTCGCGATTTCTTTGCAATATCCTTCTGATTTAGTGCACTATCACTTAATCAAACTTTGATCTGTCCAAATTTCCGAGGACTCAAGTCATTAATTTTACCCATAGCTGTTCACTTTATTTTATGTATTACACTATAGGAAAAAAACTCGGTTATTATTATCCACAGGCAAACAATATACACACTAGTTAAATTACTGCGTCAGTAACAGCAAAAGAGAATAGCTCGCACATCCTCACACTGCGAAGTCTGAATTGGAACTGAGGCACGAGACTAACTGGTACCGCAGGGGGCAAAGCCGAATCGGTGTTGCCTTCTTTTATTTCAACATATTTGACAGAAAATGAAGCAAAAACAATAATGTTTAGCCTTCAAACATGTACAATAATTAGTTCACTATAACATGATAAAATAACTTCATTATTGACTCATTAAATAGTTTTAAATTACCTTTACCCCCAAAATTAGGAGTTTTCAAGAAATCCATAATAATTTGATCACTACTGTATATATATATATATATATATATATATATATATATATGTATATATATAGATATATATAGATATATATATATATATATTTATATATATATATATATATATATATATATATATATATATATATATATATTTATATATATGGTGAGAACGGTATTCTCTCGTTTTTTTTTTTAACTGCTAATTTTACACATATCTTTTTACCTTCGTTAATGGTATTAATATTTTTCTTTCTAAAAACAATGGCACTCTTTGCTTGCTTTGTTTGGCAGAGTAATTGACTATGAAAAAGTTATGGAAGAGGAATGTCCTCCTTTTTGGAATTCGCGTCAGAATTACAGGCAAGGAGATTTCAGACTTACTCAATGACCTCAGAAGGTTGGTGTTTACAGGCTTAGAAAGGAGATAGAAGATATAAGGTTTCACGACGAGAAGACATCAGAGAAAAAAACAATGGTCAACGATCTGACATCATCAGAACACCGGAATTCGTCACTAAAATAAAGACTATCAACAATGATCCCATAAAGTAGATGCGTGCTATTGTAAGGGAGAAAGGTGTTGATGAAAGGCTCAGAGGGCTGGTGGTGCATAATAATATTCGTTACTTCTCTTACAAGATGAAGAAGGGGCAATTTCTGCCAAGGCGATGCAGGAAAAGCGAATCAAGCACACCAAGAAGCTGATCGAAAGTTAAAACACTCGTCGGAGTCAGACATGATGTTGTTCTTATCTGACCAAGAATTTCTACCAAGAAGAGAAGATCAACTTCCAGAACAACAGATGGCTCACTCTAGCACTCAATACAGGAGAAATTACAATCAATAATCATGGTCGTCGGTGTCATCAACAGTGAAAGTGAAGTCATGCTACCCTACTTCTTGTCGGATAGATCCAGGCCTGCCTGTTTGAGAAGTTCTTAGATCACACAGTACCTGGCATTTGGCCTCTCAACTCTCTTGACTGCAACCTCCCTCTACTTCTTTGTGTAGGTTGCGGTGAAATGAGAGTTCCAGAAATCCGCTGCGACACGAAGGGCGAGATGAGAGCCAGGATTATTAGGGCTTTAAGGGCCTAAAACGTAAGATAGTGACGAAGGCTTGTGGCAATTTCGAGATCGGCTGGAGGCTGTCTTCGATAATAAAAACTATCTAAAATTTATTCTAGAAAATCAGACATTACTTTCGTAACTTGTATCCCACTATTAAATATAAGGTCGAGTGTGAATCAAACAACTCGCTGCCATTCCTCGATACAAATTTTATGAGAATAAACGGCTCGATATTACATTCTACAGGTTTTCCGCAAACCCACAAATTCAAATCCGTATATACCTTTTTATTCATTTCATTAAAAATCAGTTAAGAATTCTGTCGCCTTATTAGAAATCTTAAGAGCTTATCACATCTGCAGCACTTGGCTTCTTCAAGACGAACGTAATTTCATTTGTTGTCCGTTTATTCGTTTAATATATCCCTTATGGTTTATTGAATAATGTTATTACAGAGCCAGACGGATTTATTATTGTTCTAATAACACCAATAATACTCTACCAAAACATTTATTATATTACCTTTTGCCTCATAACTTTCCAAACTAATGGACTTCGCCACAAATACCAATAATAAGAAAACCTTTAAATATAACCAGACTATAAAAAAGTATTTTTTAAATAACAAACCATGTATCCAATTTTCTTGAGTGTCACATATTCTATCTAATAATTGTATAAATGTTATGAAAGGAAAAATGGGAACTTTAATACACGTATATATGCACATTGGGGTGATATAAGAAGAGGAAGTTCATTTTCTAGTTTACTCAGCTACTCAAGTAATTGTGATCACCAAATTGATTTGAATAATACAAAACTAGTCTATATATCCAATAACTATCACAAAACACTTATAATTGAGTCAATATCGATTGAACAAATTTTAAATTACAATATGTCTCAATTTTAAATTAAAATATGTCTAAATTTTAAATTACAATATGTCTGAGGGCTCATTGAAATTTAACAAAGTTATTAAAAGTTCCCTCTGCCCAAGACTTGCTAATCTATGATTTCTTTTGTCCCCCCTATCTAACCCGTAATTCTTCTCCCATCTGCTCCCATATTTAAAGCATTTGTGTCCAGTTTTCTCATTCAGGTCTCATTGGGATCAGATACCCACACAGTCGACCCAAACCACACGCACAAGAGCAGTTTCAGGAACTCCGAGAGTAGTGCCGGAGCCATGCCAACGAGCTGCAATTTTTTTCCTTTAGAGCCCATCTGGCGACTCCAACGAGCTGGAACCAGCTCGATAACACAACTACATTAACCACTCAAATCACTATATAGGAAATAAAACGCTACATAAAAAAGACAACAAAATGAGTTTGTGGCCCCTCCGGCCTCCCAACCACAATCAAACAAGCACCATGAGTCATCTATCCAACATTAACACATCTCTATAACGCCTCTCTTGGCTATGGATACTTCCCAAAAGTATTCAAGGCTTTACACAAGATTTTATTGCACAAATAACATAAATACTTCAAACAACAAAAAAATACAGGCCTATTGATCTCTAGGAACACTTAGGCAAAATACAAGAAGAACGTATGGTGAACACCTGCCTGCGGAATTTCCTGGAGGAGGAGAACTGGTTCTTCTCCTGCCAATACGGCTTCAGGAAGGGCCGCTCCACCGGCGCGGTGGTCTCCATAGTACACGACATCAAACAGAAAGCGCGACAAAAAACACTCTATCAGTAAGGACTTTGAGAAGGTCTTTGTTTGATAAAGGGTGTCATGAGAGGTTGTATTGGAAGCTAGTCAACAGCATAGGGCTGCCTCTCTTCACCAGAAGGCTCCTTTCACACTCCCTTACAAATGACACCCAACACCCACAAGAAAACTGCATACACACACACATACACACACGCACCTACTAGCTTATGCGGACGATGAAACAATCCTCATCTCGGCCCCGTGCCCTGAAACTATCGCGCACCAGTCACAATACATAATAAACACAAAGATAGAACAAGAAGATATGTGGCTCATAACCACGAATCCTTAGAAGAGACAGGTAAAACTATACGGTGCGTCCAATAACTACATACGCAACATACAAATATACGAACTCCCCTCCAAACCTACTTACCCCACCCCCGCAAGACTCACATATAAACTAGCAACAAAGATACTCGTGGTCGCTCTTCCCTTATACACGAAAATATCTACAGGACACTAGTCAAACAACTTACCCTACTAAACACATACAACTTCGCATGCTTAACACGTAAGCTAGGGAAACTTGAGAGAGACCCCATGTACAACTAAATACACAATATTCAAAGCGCTGCTGGGAACCCATGTACACATAAGTAGTAGCATCGGGTAACGATTCCATAATTCAAGCCCGCCCGCCGTTTGCGCCCCAGTATACCAGCAACTTCACCATTTGTCTAAATCCTTCCTTGCCTTGCCGACCCTTCAGCCTCGCCAGTCAAACACTTCAGTAAAACACACAACATTACAACATACACACCGCACAGGTCTATAGCCAACAACCTATCTCCCTCCTTATATCCCCTCTTAATTTATTTCCGAAACTTTTCTCTCCACCTGCTCTCTGTTGTAACTTGACTAGAGTAACCCCTCTACTTTTCTTTCTATTCTAATCTTGACTTGTCTCGTCATTTTACAGTTAGAGATAGTAGTAGATATTGAAACTAGTTCTTTAATGTAATAAACTGATTCTACAAAAGTGTTGTTTCTTTATATATATATATACGAGTATATATATAAATATCACATTAAACAAGTTTTGCTCAACGAGTTTAATGAAGGTGCCACTACAATGCAGGTATACTAGTAATATTTATTTAGATAACTAATATGAATAATGCAGTAAATGAATGAAGCTGCCTGAGGTGGCTTTTCCTTTTCCAAAGGGGGAAATTCAGTCTAAGAGCGAACCAAAGAGTTCGTGAAAAAGAACTTGATTCCTAAGAGTTGGAAGCTGTTGTCACAGCAAATTCTGCTACAACTTCTAGATAACTCGCAGAACAATTTAACCTATCCTATACGACTGTCCTTCGCTAAGTGAAAAAGATTGGAAATGTTCCAGTGAAAGGGAAATTAGTCCAGCACGAACTGTCCTCGGTGAATCTGCAACAAATGGTACCAGTTTTGAGTCGTTGATTTCAAGATACCTTCAGGCACCATTTTTGGGCAGGCTTTGTATTGGTGATGAAATTTGGATTGATTCTTTATAATAAGGTTAAAGGTCTCCGTTCGTGGCTCAGTCGTGGAAGCAGAATTTCTTAAGAACCAAGAGGAAGATTTAATCAAAATAAGATCATTTTTAGTGTATGGTGGGATATTGAAGTAATTCCCGTTTAAAACTGCTGGACAATACTCAAACAATTAATGCTAATCTGTACTACAATCAGCATCGTTGTTTGAAAGCTGCCGTGGTTCAAACGCGACCCCCCAAGGAGAAGGGGTTGTCATCCTCCATCACAATATTGCCTGTTCTCACACAGTTCTAATGACCAAAGATCTCTTGAAGGAGCTCAGTTCGGAAATATTGTTACATCCTCTATATTCTAATGACATTTTGTTTTTCTTAATTATCACTTGTTTATGGGATTACAGAATAATTTGGATAGTCTTATGTTGACATCAAGAGAAGAGGTTTAAAACGAACTGGGACTCATATTTTGAATTAAAACATTAAAACCTTAATCTCTTTCAAGGAGAGAAAGAGAGAGAGAGAGAGAGAGAGAGAGAGAGAGAGAGAGAGAGAGAGGACACACCTGGTTGACCTTTTTAAATCCACCCTAACGAGGCAAAAATTCGCGAATGCCGTGATGGCCAGAAGGTCCGACTTCGCGAAAGCCTGAGATGTGCTTAAGAGCACGAAGGGTCCCGCCGTGGATTATCCTGCGATGGCGTGAATCAGACAAAGTCTACTGCACCCGGCGAAACATCTGTCGCCAGGAACGCCCGCCCTCCCTGGGGCGCAGTGAAAACTTCTGACTCTGGACTTGAACAGAAGTAAGTAACCGCCTGTGTTGCAAGTATCCGCGAGGATCTGCCATCTTTCCGTAACTTGTTAGTTCCGCACGAACCCTCTTAGAACCTGTCAAGCTCCGTGTATTCTCCTAGAACTCGCGAGAGTCAACCCCCGTACTCGTTGATACCCGTTACCCTAACCCGACGATTCAAATTCTCGATTTCGTTATTCTAAACCCGAAAGAAAGATCTGAGTTCATCTCGCGTAATAGTCGTTTGTCAAGAGGCTATTATTGTGGACTCTATACTATCTCTAACAAAGCAGGATTACTCCCTCGGAACAAATAAGAGAGCTAACCGCAACGCGCAACTCTCCTGTACAAGATCCCCCCCCTCCTTTTAAGACTCCGTCATCTAGGCTTCGAGTGTGCTTAAGGTCATTTGAGCGTCCCACCTGTCATTGTCCATTTGTGTGTACAGCGATCGACTCCGCTCAGGTAGCTCTTTGAAGCCGAGACTCGTGTACTTCTCTTATGTTTATATACCTTAATTAAAACGATTTTAATTTTGTAAATATATTATCTGCATAGTAGTAAAGTATATTTTTGTACTCCGTTTCTATAATTCCAGAACTTCCAAGATTGCTAAGCATTGCCAGCCTAAACTGCACTCCGAAATTTAATTGCACTTTGATTTGTATTTAGAATTTTACCCACGCTCATAACGGGCTAATCTGTTCATAGGCCTCTCTCCCTTGAACAAAGGAATTTTGAAAGGAGTTGAGTTCTAACATCAACCTACGTCAAGTCGCTTTGGGCCTATCAAAAGTTTGGAATAAAAAGGAATGTTGAACTGCTCGTTCTCTGATCGAATCCTATATGTATAATTTTTTATGGAGGCAATGAAATAAAGGAAAAGACTTAGTTGCTCACATTTACAAAGACATTGTATAGTTTTATTTATTAATGTTTAGCTTTTACTTTTCTTTTCTTTCCTTAGCTTTTATTTTTTATCTTTCTCTTATTCGCCCTTAAAACACCCAAAATACTTATAATATAGAAATTATCCATTTATATATAATAAAAAGATGAATCCAAGCACTTTCGAACTATATTTGCAAGTTCATTTTCAAGGAATAGCATGAAAATAGAGAAGACAACCTTATATAGGGTACAAAGATACGTAGGGAACGCCCATCACATAGTACAGACCGATGGAAAAAACGAATAAACAAGACAGAAAAATACCAGGAAAAGAACCATATGCAACTAGTAACAGAAATGTGCATCCCTAAAACGATATACACAAAACAACGTCATGTATATGAATGGAATATGGTTGAATGAAAAAAAAATTAAAGGATTATCATTAGAGCGAAAATATTTAGGGCTAAGAGTTAATCCACAGGCACAAGAAAGACATGTGATGGGGGAGGCAATGCGAATGATATCACACTAATAAAGAGTGACAACAGGCTGCATTATGAAGTTATTTCATTTAGCACAAGTTTTTTTAAAACAGGGTCGAGTTTAAATAAGTCAGAGGAAATCTTTATTTTGGGTAAGATGCCAATTAATGAACACTCGACAATATTTCTTTTTGTGAAATCAGCGGAATGATAAAGAAATTTTGCAGAACTCAAGTCAATGGGGTCATTATTTTCAGATAAATGTAAAAATAAAGCGCTGTTTATTTCACCTCTTCTAATATTATAGTTATGTTTGTAAATTCTAGTAGATAAAGATTTACCAGTTTACCCGAAGTAAGGTAAATTACAAATAGAACATTCTATAGAAAATACTGACCCTTTTTTCCTTGTATTATTGTGGACTAACATTTTATATGAAGAAGTGGATTCATATCTAAAATGTACAGAGATATTAAGTTGCTTGAAAATAAACTTGCAAATATAGTTCGAGAGTGCTTGGATTCATCTTTTCATTTTCCTGTAGGTCAATTTTCATATATATATATATATATACATATATATATATATATATATATATATATATATATATATATATATATATATATATATATATATATATATATATATATATATATATATATATATGCAAAATAAAATCACACAGGAAAATGAAAAGCGGATTAATTCCTTGATTAAGAACTGAAGAAGTTCGAAAGTACTATGAATCATCCTTTCATTTGCTTTTGAATTTTTTGCATTTATTGCTCTACTCACGCGCTACTTTGTGAATTTCTCATATATATATATATATATATATATATATATATATATATATATATATATATATATATATATATATATATATATATATATATATATATATATATATATATATATATATATATATATATATATATATATATATATATATATATATATATATATATATATATATATATATATATATATATATATATATATATATATATATATATATATATAAAGGAGTTGCTTCGTTACTCCTTACAGGAGAATCTTGCGCTTCGCAAGTAGACCTTCGGTCTGTGAGTTATGGCGAATGTATTAAGCAGTTATTATGAATATATTTATTACTTTCTTCTCTACATTTCTTTCCAGTAGAAAAATTTCAATATCTCTTGAGTAACTTCTTTTTGTTCTTGTATTTTGTAATCGTAATCTTTATTTTCTTCCTATCCAATATTTTTAAAATTTCTTTTATTCAAACCTTTTTCCTCATTCTTCTTATTTTCAGTAATTAAAAATTATAACCTGAAAAAAAATCTAAACTCTTATAAATTATTTCAATAAAAGCTTCAAATATACGAAACACCAAACCTAATGCCTGTTCTTTTCAAACTCTAGAGGAACTTTTAGAAATAACTTAGATAAAAGCTTTGAATATACGAAATGCCCGCTTTGCACTTTAATTTTTCATCTCTAAATAAACTCTTAAAAAGACCTTTGATAAAACCATTCAATATACTAGAACCCACCTCTCCATACGGCCTTTTCGACCTAAGCAACACTCTTTTAGTCTAAAAAGTTCTTATAAGGTTTCCAGTATACATCCTCATCATCATCACTAACTCTATAATTTAAGAAGGGGATTTTTGGGAGTATTTGAAAAATAATTTCATCTTAGTTTGGTTACGACTTAGGTTTTTTTCTAAAAGTTCAGAAATAAATATAAGTATCGAAACTTTGTGATTTTTTTAAAACCTTAAGAACTACAAATGGTAAAGTTCCGAAAATTTATTTTTATATATCTTCTATAACTCTTTATTTTAGCAACGTGATATTTTGAAAGAGGGAAAGTTTAGTTTAGAGTTCTTTTTTTTTAGATTTTAAATTTTAATCATAGTAACGAAGCGCAAGCTCTCCCCGTAGGGGAAAGTGGCAAAGCCATTGCCTGGTTTCCTAATAATTTACTCCTTCATTTTTTTCACATCGATGGTTATTTTGAGGTCTAAGGGCCAGATAAAACTTTTAGTAGAATTCTTTTTAAATACGAAAAAACAATCCTCAGGATTCTTTTTTTCTGTCTAAATTTACTTTAATAAATTTATTTTACTTTACTCGTTTTAAGGTGGCAGTAGCTATTTCCTTGTGATAAAGATTAAAAATTCAATATCTATTTTAGAAGTAACTTCGATAAAACTTTGGAATATACAAAAAAATAAAATAAAAAAGCAGCCATGCCTAAATTTTAATAAATTTTCTGAACTTCAACATTTGTAATTCTTTTTGTTTTCAAAAATTCCAAAGCATTCGCTAATCAGATTTATTTTATTTGATCTTCATCATTTTGTTTTTTCGAACTCTAAAGGAACTCTTAGGAATAACTTTGATGAAAACTTAAAATATACTCAGGCCATAAACCAACTAAGGCAAAAAAATATCTATTATCATTTAAATCTTCCAAAAATTCCCATTCTTAAAATACAGTGAATATGGACAAGGGGAAATCACGAAATAGGTATACCAGCTTTAAATCTAAATAACTTTTACAAAAATTGAGATATTTTTAAACTGTTAGCTTTGTGTAATGCAACATCCATATTTGGGATTATGTGAAGCTAATTTTTTTAAAAAACAACATAAACTGAATTGAATTTCATGTATATTGCTCTATAATACATCACTTCTGGAAGATGTCTTAATTTTTAGATTTATGTTTGAGTCTCTTATCATGCATATGACAAATGGTCAACTCCTCTACATCGTTAAGAATTATCTAGGAACCAGTCTTATTGCAGGTGCGATGCGATGGGATGAAGGTTGGAGGTATTGACTTTGCAATGTCCCCTCCTTTGTCTTTTACTATTTGTTTTGTTTTCAGTTGGTCTGATTCTGTTGTTCTTTTATGCTCTTTGCTCTTTTAATCCAAAATTTATGTAATACCTCTTTTTTTTGTTTTCTATATTTTCTTGTAAGAAAAGTAATTCTCCTAATATTTTTTCTTTGTTTTCTGTGTATGGCTGTTGTAGTTTTTTCAACCTCTGTCTTTCTTTTTTATATTTACTACAGTCTAGGATAAGGTGTTCGAAATCTTCTCTTTCAGCTTCATATAATAGGCACTTTGTCTCAGAACTATTTCAAACAGGAATTTATCTAACTAAAAGTAATATTTGGAAAACTGTCGAAGTCTTAAATATTCTCGATTTAAATAAAGGACATTCAGGACGACTGCAAACTGTAACAAACGAAGCAAACGTTGTGCGTGTTAGTCAGTTAGTAGAAAACCCTAAAGTATCCTCCAAAAGAAATCGTACAGGACTTTCACAAATGTCCTTTGTGCGAATTGTTCATAAAGACTTGCAATTCTATCCATTTAAAGCCCGTTATTAAAAACTAACTCTTTGAAAATGATTTCATCGCCTTCTCAGATTTGTTTAATGGTTTCTCAAAAGTCCAGTAAAATTCATTGAACAGTTAGTTGTTGGAAATGATGTCGCATTCCATATGAATGATCAAGAAAACAGACAAAACTCCCGGCACTAGGCACCAAGAAACAAACCGCCCCAAGATCATGTGTACGAAAAGAATATCCGGACAAAAAAAATGTTTGTGTGGGTAAGACTGTGTGGCAATGGATCGTTAATTAGTCCAATTTTTACTAATGAGAACTTAAATAGTGAAATTAACCGAGAAACTTTAAATCAAGATATCATTCCACAATTACATGCTCCTTATGGAGCCAGATTTAATCGCGTTCCGTGTATTCAACACGGTGCTCCTGCTCACAGAAGTCATTTGAAAGGTGAAGCTTATTCAATACCACCTCTCAATATAGATGACTTGTGATCCGATTGATCACAAATGAAATAAACATCTTAAAGGAAAGACCAGATGTTATCAAAAGTGATGAGAGATAGATCACACTTCCGTATAAATAGAAATGGCCATCACGTTGAATAAGAATATAGCTTTGCAATAAAAAGTAAAGAAAATGTTAGTGGTTAATAAAGATTGATAGTTTTAAGATTATTATGTTTTTTATTATTAAATCATTATCACAGACATTGTTGTCTCATTGACCTGTGAATGAGTAGCTAGAACATATGGAATTTTACAATTAATACCTGATTACCTCTATCATCATTCGCCTTGATGAATCTTCCATTAAACTCGGTCCAGCTTTCAACTTTACGTTGTTACACTTCCTCTTGAGCGAATTTCATCATCTCACTATCGTCGAGGTCTTCATTTGGCTCTCTTAATGCATAAAAGTGTCCAGTTTAAGATTTATTTTGTCGATTTTGTGTCGTTTCTTCTAACACGTATCCTGTACATTTAAACTTTAGAACTTTTATTCCTTTTAGGTTATCTGTCTGTCATGTTGGTGTGCTCATCAGGGTATTTCCTAGATGGTCCCAGCAGGTTATTTCTAATATATACCGTTTCATGGTACTCTCACTTGTCTAGTTTCTGCGTGCATTTTTTGTGTTATGTGATCAAGTTTCGATTCTATGTTCTGAAGCTATGTTCTGAAAATGAGGCTAATCATTCGTCGTTCTCTCTCACCTAGTTTTTTCCTTGTTTGTTTTTCAATTTAATGTGCGTGAACCCAGAGACTCATATGTACCTTTGTTTTCTTCTATTGAGTTCCATTTTCATGCTCACGTTAAAAGTCACAAGATATTTTTTATGTGCGTTTTTTTTAGTTGCTCTGAATTTTCATTTTCTCTCCTAATTTCTATTTATTCTGCAAAATGATTAATCAATCTTATCCTTTTTGAAAATTTCATTTTTAACACATCTATTATTCTGTTATTAATGCGAATAATTCTTCCGAATTAGACTCAAATAGTACTATGTCACCATTTAACATCATAGCCAAAGTGACTTAAATCGCTTCCATTAATTCTGACTTCTTTGTTTCTCCTTCAAAATTCCTTAAAATCTAAATAGTATAAACAGTTTTGTGGTAACAGATTTACTCCTCTCTCACTTTTATTGTACTTTATTACTAAACGAGTGAGGCTTAAATGACGATGTTGAATGATTGCATCTACTGTAGTTTTTCATTCATTCCTAATTTCTGCATTGCTCGTGGTCATTATTTTACTATTGTCATTATTTTATTTCCTTGTATTTCCTCTCTGAAATAGCTGTTGAACAGTCTGGAGAATCTCAGAAGTGCTATCATTCCATATGAAATCTAATTGTTGTGATGGTTGATTACAGTGTATTGTTTCTATTAATCTGTTAAATAATAAAAGACTTATCGAACTGTAGTTATTTAAGTCTTCAGGGTCGCCTTTAAAAAAAAACCCGAACTAATTGGAAGCGTTGATCCATGCTATTAAAACATTATCTTCCTTTAAATATTTTGTGAGCCGACTATTGAGTAGCTTACCAATACCTTCATCCCTAAACCTCGCTGAGTTCGATTGAGATCTCATCCTTCCCATTGCTTTGCTATTTTTGATGCTCCTACGAACAAAATTTCGCCATTTACTAGTATGAGACGCTCCCCACTTATTGACAGTTTATTCAGAGGTTGCCAGTGGCAATCGCTGACTTATATTTACTGATAGAATTCTTTAACTCTTTCATCGCTCTTTTCTGTTTGTGATTTTGTATTCATTCATCCTTTTTGGCTTCTATTATCTGTATGTCATCGTTAGGTGTTGTTTCATTTTTTAGGTTAGTTTTTTCAACAGGTTTTCCCATGATTTCTATTATAAGTGATATGTTCTTCCCTCAGGTGTTTTTTAAAGAGTTTGATGAGTTCAATATATTCGATCTTTGGGCTCATTGTTACATTCCGCTTCATTGCCCTTTTCACCTTTTGTTTAAAAGTCTTTTTGGAGTCACTTATGTTTGTATTAGCCTCCTCTGTATCATCGTTATTTAAAAAAGTTTCACATTTTAATAAAACCTCAATTATATTATTTTTGAAGTTATTTAATGAGAGTTTGTTAGAATCTTTTAATTATAACAAGTTACCGTTAGTGTAATTTCGAGGGTATGTATTTCAATTTGAGTTCTGGTTCAGTAGGTTCACCATTTTTTTACTTTTGTTCACCCACGCAAACATACACACACACGCACTTATATATATATATATATATATATATATATATATATATATATATATATATATATATATATATATATATATATATATATATATATATATATATATATATATATGAATCCATTAAACCACATTGAATGAGAAAATGGAATAAGTTTTCGTTGCAGTAATATTTTTATTACCTTTTTCGAAAAAATCCGTGCAGGGAAGCGATTCGAACCAGGCACACTGAGGCAGCGAGCACCGCTTTGTTCGCAGTTAAAAGTATGCCTTTAGTACACTATGCTACGCAGAGAAAAAATATATATATATACATATATATATATATATATATATATATATATATATATATATATATATATATATATAGAGAGAGAGAGAGAGAGAGAGAGAGAGATTCCTCCTCCTATCTTATCCCACTTTCGAGCAAAAGTTCCCCCCCTAATCTTAATCAATTCATTAAATAGCAAAGAATCCAGCAGAATTATGTGATTAAATGGCTGCAATTGGCACACGCGCGCAAATAAATGGAAACACCTGCAGGGAATGAAAGCCTGAATCAGGTAGCAGCATGAAAGGAAATAATTTTAATTGGACAAATACTTTTGCTTCAGTTAATTTCAATTAGGTGGGTATTGTTCTGTTTCAGGAATTAAGGCACCCCCCAACTTCAATTTTATGGGGCCGAACTGGGATAAAATATTTGTGTGAAGTATAAGAAAATAGCGGAAGTAAATACTCTCATTTTATACTCTTGTATACTTACAAAGACATTACATACACCTCTTCCCACACTTGAATGATTACATATGTACAAGCGAGTACTCTATTCAAGTTTGGGAAATGTCGAGTCGGTAGAATTCTATGCATTTATGTCGTTCACCAGCGACTTCATCGCTAAAGGAAATTGGATTTCAGTCAAAGCTCTGTTTGAAGGAAAAAAAAAAAACCCAATTACTACGCATGTGAAAGACGTTTGGTTGATACGGTTCTTCTTCTTTTTCTTTTATGACTTCCAACCTCGCTCTTCTGAAGACTTGGATAAAAAGTTCTGCCATTAAATTGGACAGATCCAAAGATGTTGCAGAATTACTATACATTTGGTCACTTTGAAAATCCCCTTGACGGTTTCGATCTTGTTTCTCCTGTATAAATTCATGGATTTTGTTTGATTAGCTTTGATATATGGTAACTTTTCCAACATTTACCGACATACATATGCAGTGGTTTAATGTGATTACGTGGTGGTGAAGTAGAACAAAGCGATGAGTTATGATGAGAGAGAAACTGAAGTAAGGATACATTAAATCGAAAATAATGGGGTGTTCAGAAGATTTGCGCCCCTATCCGGTTCCTAACAAGCTACGTAGTCTAGTAGACATATATATATATACACACCCCTTCCCTATTTGCACTTCTAATATATACTTTTCTGTAGGAACCTCTTTTTAAAAGAATTTCTGACAAAAATGTCCTCATTGGTTTTTGTTTTTTTTCCCCCAAAAAGAATTATGGTTATGACTATTCATCGGAATAGAGACCGTCGGGGGTACTGATCCCCCTTTTTTAAAATAGGTTCTGTAAGAAAACTTTGAGGTCGGGGGAAGTAAATATAAGTGGAATTTGCGTAGCACGAGCGGTCAAAAGAGGAGCCCGGTTATAAGGATAGGGAATTGCAAGATACACAACTCTCCTGTATATACTTTCGTTCTACAACAATAGAATGTTTCGTTGCGTTGTACCAATGAAGAGAAAACATTAGTTATTAAGTGTAACAGAGGTGGGATTTGTGTTGTTAAACAACTGTGCCCTAAGAATGAAGTCAATATGTACATATGTACAAGTGAATTATGGTGTTCGACGTGTGTTTAATTAAATTCGCTACTTCCTTGATTTTAAAAACTAGTAATGGCGCATAAATCGGAATTGGAATCTTGTCTCGGAAGAATCACATCAGAATTACGCGTAACAAAAACTCTCAGGTCTCCTTGAGAATATCCAAAAAAAAAGAGATGAGAAAGTAAGAAAGTTAGAGGTTTATGATAAATGAAAAAAATGAAGATATGGATAAAAAATTTGTTCTAAAACTCTTATTTCTCCAAGCTCATATTTTAATATCGCTTCTCCTCTTTAACATATTTACTGTAGTTGTTTCAAAGCTATTCATAGTCAAGGAATTCCAAGTCTGTTATCATATAAGAAAGGAAATTCTATGCCATCGCAGTATCAAATCTTATATTTATCCAAGGAACTATTTGTCCAGATATGACCCGACCGTAACAGCATAATGAGAAGGGACTCCGTTTTCAAAAAGATCGTGAACGGGGCACTGGACACTTTCCTCGAAGAAACAGAAAAAAAGAAAAAGAAAAAACTCTACCATAGCTCTAGCAGTCATTACAGAAAAGTTGGCACAAGCGACTTCCGAAAAAGGTTACGTGGACGTGGTCCTCCGCGATGTCGAGAAGGCCTTTGACAAGGTATGGGTCAAAGGACTAAAATATAAACCCATTCAGCTTAATCTCCGCATCAGGATGGAAAGACTCCTGGCTGATAATCTAACCAAAAGGAAAGCATATATAATAATCAAGGTACTAGAAGGCCCCATCTTTAATCTCCAAACTGGGGTCCCACAGGGGGTGCATGAGCCCAACCCTGTACTAGATCTTTACAACAGACCTCTTGCCTCAGATTTCACCAGACTGTATGAATATTCAGTACGCAGATGATATCAGCCAGGTGATCTCATCACGCTCCACGAACCCCAGATGGCCAGCAAGAACTACCGAACTACCACAATCATATAAAAACCAGGACAGCCAAAGCAAAATCAGACCTAAGACTGATTTACATCCTTAAGGTCTAAGTCGGGAATGAAAAAGGATGCCAAAAAAAGCGTTTGTTAAATCCGTCCTGGTTCATCCACGGATACCATTGCACGCGACCTTGAAATCTTGCAAAAAGAAGCTGCAACGAATTCAAAATAAGGTGGCTTATTTGATCACAGACACAAGAAGAAGATATAGAAAAAGAATCCGAGAAATAATAGAAATAGCCAATATCGACCCAATAAATAAACCCCTGAAAACGCGGGCAAAGAATATATAGACAAAAATCAAGGAGAAGCTCGAAGATACGAGCGAAGAATTAACGATACCACAACGAAACCGACTCTGAAAGAAAAAATTCCCGAGTAACAGGCACTGCTACTCCAAGGAGGAACACCCGATCCTAACGTAAACAATAAAAAACCAAGAGGAACAAAGAATAACCTAAAAGAAAAAGGCATGAATGCCTTAAGTAAATAAATAAATAAAAAAAAAAATATATATATATATAAACTCAATAATAATTAATTAGAAGAAACGCTACCAGAAAGGGTATTTTACTAAAAACGACAAACTAAATTAGAATGTACAAGAATAATGAATAGAAGTAACAACAAATCAAACTCCGAAATAATAAACAAACAAAGAAATTCAATAAAGAAAGGAGATCAGTCAGTATCCTGGCAATTTACACTCTCCATCCCCCTCCCCAATTATTATTATTATTATTTAAAAAAAAACACCACACACACACACCTCATGCTATCCATCTATCACCCCTTATTCTCTCACCTATCTTCTTTTCATGAATTCACCGCTTGGATCGCCTTCTCGCTGAATCATTCACGCTTGGTAAAGCAATCACCGAAAGCATCTCCACACTTTCCTGCGAAGAGAAGTTTCGCCGCTGAGGTTGGAAGTTTAAATAAGGAAGGAAGTCACGAAGAACTACATGTGGAAATCTGGAAGAAAATTCACACTCGTAAAAAGAAGATTTCAATATAGAAGAACATCTCAACCTCACCCCTATCTTCATTCTCATTTTTCATTTTAAGTGCATATATTGTCTCCTACACCTTTTCTCTACCACACCAAAAATCCTCCCATTTGAGAGCTACTAAAAAGAGAGAGAATAAATCATTTTCATTAGGCGCATCATACTCATTTTCATGACTGCCTAATTTCCCCCCCATCTTCCTCCAACCTGGGCACGATGCCTTGACTAGTGGACGCTGTCATTTCAACCTCGTCTCAATTATGCAGTGCACTTGCGATTGCGTAATTGGGGGCACGGGAGGAGGAAAGTCTGAGGAATAGCCTGCTGCCAGATACTCGTATCAGAGGAGCCCCCGGATAATGGGCCAGGTTGCAACCTTCGCCTGTGAGTGGCCACCAGAATCGCTGAGGGACATACAACCGTCTCAGTGTATATCGGGTGCAACCACGGTTTTTAATTCCATCGATGAAGCGGCACCTCCGGTTAGCGCTGGTTGATTCCACGCTAACCAACAAAAGGTCCGTCACACTTCACCCCTCGGAATGAGCCCATCCCGGCTCATCATCATCTCATCCTTGACAGCTAAACTAGTGGAGGCGGGGCCAAAAGGAAGAGGGAGGGAACAAAACACAACACCAACATAGAAATCAATATGGTGTATAGAAGACTCCCATTGAGAATCGAAACCGGAGCTCAAAAATCCGAAAGAGGAGTACTAATAAGGACTCTTTATATTGAATTAAAGATTGCACTTCCTAAATTAATAGAGGTTCCTAACGGCTATGTAGCCCTATGTCATAAACATAATGACATAGAACGCCTGGTTGCGCCCAACGGACTAAAGGCTCTAAGGAAGATCGGACTAGCCCCAAAACTGTCACCATAACTCCTGGCAAACCGTTCCTTTGCCTGTGGAAAGGTAGACCTCTATGTAGGATCCTACACAAATAGGGGGTTAAAGAGGAGATCGAAAGGGAAAACCAACATCTGAAGATCACAGAAATCATCAAATTTGGCACCACACGCACGTGTTCAAAGTCATTTGCGCCACGGAGGAGATGGCTAATAAGGCAGCCAAAAACGGGATCCGAGCCTTCTGAATGAGAATACCTCCTGAAAATATGGAAAAGAAAAAATTTGTAAACATACATACCTGCTTACAATGCTATGTCCTTGAGGAGCACGTGACAAAAAGGTATGCTCAGAATGAGGAGGTAACAACCACAGATTCAGGAAATGCACAGAGACTACAAATAGATACATTAACTGCCAAAGTTCACATAGGCCAATGGCGCTTAAATGTCCAAAGAGAGAAGAAATTATAAACAAGAAAGGACAAGAGCAGAAGAAGGTAAATGAATTTAAAATTAATCAGACATACGCAAGCGTAGCAAAAGCTACGGTAAAAGAAATTAATGAAACACAAGAGTTTAAGATTAACATCAATGTTAATGAAGGAACAGGGCTAGACATTCTAGCATGTGTTATGTTCGCTCACGTACAAAACATTGCCTAAAAATGGACCTTTTCAGAAACGCTCAATCTTCTCTTAGAGAAGAACGAAGTAAGGAAGATGTGGTTCCCCCCTCCCTCCCTCGGCTCTCGTATACGGAGTAACGGCTGGAAAAACTCTTCAAATAAATGATATGCTAGACAAAGGAGCAAAGATAGAAGAGAACGAAACCGACGAACCCAATGAAAAGGAAAAAGAAACAGAAACTTCAGAAAATGAACAAAAAGAGTAAAGAAGAGCCATAAGAAAACAAAAAAATACCCAAATAAAAAGAACCAAACTGAATCAGACCCACAAACTGACACGGAAAGCGAAACGAACAGTGAGGAAGGCTGTCGCTATGAAGCAAAAGACTAAACGTATGATCTTCGTAAACGAGGCCTATCATCTACCTAAAGGTACCAAAGTGAAAAATATAAATTAAGGTATCGGAAGAGGTACCTGCAAATGGAATTATATCACAGACCATGATGAAAGGACTATCAAAAACTAATAGAAGAAAACAAAATAAGGATCTTCCTCAACGACGTCAAAATTATCAAGAAGGATGCCTTCGAGAAAATATCAAACGGCAAAAGGAAACACCCCTAAACAAAGAATTAAAAAGAAACAAGATAAATAAGGCATAATGTATAACGAGACAACTAAACTGAAAATACTTCATTTAAACACTGACGGTTGGAAATCAAAAGTTGTACAATATGGGAATACATTCAGACAAATCGCCCCCGACGTCATCACCATATCCGAACACTGACTCAAAGATGACGAGTCAATGAAAATATTCAATTATCACATTATGAAGAAAATTCAACAGAGAAGAGGTGCGATGGCACAGCCATCGCAATAAAAAGAAGCCTGAAGTACACGCAAGAACGGGTAGTTGACGAGGCATACGCAGCCACAACAATTGAAATGGAGTACACCCCGATTACGATAGTGGCGGCCTACCAACCACCCCGCCGCCTGTACATACCAATACACTGAGTAATGGAGCTGTTAAACAAGAACAACCCAACAGTTCTTCTGGGGAACCTCACTGCCAGGATTCCGGAATCGGAGTACCGCTCCAGAAAAATACTAAAAAGAGTAGGTCTGGACTTTCCGTTATATATTACCAGTCGATCCTCAACCAAACCAAAAAAAATAATGACGACCGAGAACTTCCCATATAATATTTACATGGAGCCGATTCCCATAGCCTGTAGTGATCATATCGGAGTTTTGGTGACTATAAATCAAAACCCAATACAAGTGCCAATCAAGCGTCAAAAAGCCTACAGTAATGCAAATTGGGAAACATACACGACCATCTTAAATAATTATAATCAGCCAGATCTAGAAAGGGCGAAACATCGAAGAATTAAAAGAAATAACCCCAGAAATATAATAGAAAATATACAGAAGGCAGACGAAGCAAGTGTACCGAAAATTAAAAACAAAACTCTCCCACATCCAAAATGGACAGACAAAATGAAGAGAAAAGCAAGGAGAATCAAAGAAAAATACTTGGAAATAAGTATTTACGGAACAAATAAACACAGGAATAAGGAGTTAAAAAGACTGAAAGGAGAAAGGGTCTTTCTTATAACTTAGTTTGGTGAACTCGGTATTTCGGGGTGACTTTTGTTTGAATGAGGCGATTGTATTTTGTATCTCTTCCAGGGTGATTAATGCTCCTAATCCCTCATGCTCGTCTGTACTTTTATCGACTCTCTTTAGTGGTGTTATCCTTTCTCTATTTCTCATTAGGCTTTCGTTAACTGTTTCCTCAGTTTCCCTGTCAAATCTCTCATTATCTTCTTCTATATTTTTCTCCAATGTTCTCTAAACTTCCCTTCTATTTCTGCAATGCTTCTCAGGTATTCATTTTGTTCACTCGGTGAGTCTTTAAGCCATTTTAGTACACCGCCCTCTATTTCGTGCGATTTTAGCCTTATTAAAGCCTTTAGTAGTTACATCTTCAGGAATTCAAAATAAACTTCATCTACATCATCATCTCATGAAACATTGTGATCTTTTCGTGATAAAATCAAGCCAATTAGTAAACCATTTTGTGTGTCATTTATCAAGTTATTTACCCCCAGATGCTCCATGATCTATCTCTAAAAATGGACTACGAGATTTTATCAACGACCGAAGTCATGGAAATGGGGCGATGATTTTCAGGATCAGTGTTTGTACTTTTTTGAAAATTGCTGTTAGATTTTCTCCTTTAAAACTCCTTAGCAACTGTTCCATTGTCGATAGACATTTTGGAAATTCTACAAACGGGTTTTAACAGTTCACTTTCTAATTCTTTAAGATGGATTAGATAGATTTTATCGAAACCCATCGCTTTGGAAATGTTCATTTTATTAATATAAACTTTTTTTATTTTCGGTTATGTCAATATTTGATATAGTAGTGTCTTCACCAAAATAGATCACGTCTAATACCGTAAGTAAATTATTCATATCTTCACCACTAAGTCCAGATCCTCACTAACGATACCTTTGCCAGCATAAAGGAGCTGATGCACTTTTTAATTGTCTTGCGATTTTTTTACATATCTAAAATGAAGTGATTTTGCTCGTGCTTAACCAATGACACAAGTTATTTTTCGTCGTTCGTTTTCTCTTCCTTTTTGGCGTTTGACAGGGCGACGATAATAAAGGTATTCGTTTCGATTCTTGACACTATTGCTGGTTTTCGAAATTTTCCACAATCGGTTATCCTACTCTATACCACTTTTTTATTTCACTATTTAACCAGGGTACCTTGCTTCAACCATTAAAACCTATAGGTATATAGCACACTATTTCGTTATTTCTTGTGGAAAATGGACGTTTGAAATTTTATCTCAGTTTAAAAGTTTTTTGAGCGAAAGCGATGCTCAAATTTACAAGATTTAAAGTTCGAAAAGTGATTTAAAGCACTCGCGAACATTTATAGGAATATTTAGTTGAATCCAGTTATATTATGATTGATTTACCAAGCGTTTCACCAAAGTGTATATTTTAAATTAATTTTTATTCTTTTGACAATATTAACTCATATAATTTTTGATGTAGGTAGTTATCTTTAATAACTTCTATAATTCGATTTCCTTCATTGTTCTCCGTTTCATTTATAAAATCTACATTCGGAAAATTAAGGTCACCACATATAACTGTTAGTTTTGTCTAATTAGGTAGGGAAGCGTTTATTTGCTTTGCTTTTTGACGAAATTTATTCTTATTTAATTAAATGAAAAACGCGTAAATTATTTCCATAGAAGCTATCATTACACTAGCCAAGAAATTTTAACTTTGTTTCTGTTACTTGAGTAAATATTGTTGTAACTAACTAATTTTGGTGCGCTGATTCCAAATATGTGCCCAGATATGTCCTAGCACGTGAGGTTCTTGAGTTATGCAACTAGGCTATATGGCTCACTTTGTCACCTTGGATCAATTAATGATATAATTATTACGAGTTTGAGAATAATGAGACGTTTCTTGGCAAAGGTTTGGAATCGGGGCACCCTATTTGGCATGATGTACGTCCTTTTGCAGACCCAGACAAGGTATGTATTACATATAAAAGAGGTAGTACTCACCTAACTATAAATTTCTTCAAAAATGTTTGAGACTCTTGCTCTTGCGCTTGTACGTGGATATAAGATCCTCCCGTTGTAGGAACCAGCAGTAGTCACCCATCATGTTTTCGTTGAAGCGGACTTGATACCTGCTTTCCATCATTGCTATATCTCGGTGGAACCTTTCCCCAAGTTCGTCATTAATATCACCAATATTAGATGGAAAGAAATCTAGATGCGAATGCAAGAAATGCATCTTAAGAGACATCCGAGACCCCATTCGTTGATAGGCCTTTGCCATGTTGTCAACTAGTTCTTCATAGTTGTCATCCCTATTATTACCAAGGAAGTTCTGCATTACATAGACAAATGAATCCCATGCTGCAAACTCAAGTGGAGTCAGTTTGTTTCTGAACTCCCTGTCACGTATCAATTCTTTGATCTCCGGTCATACAAAAATGCCAGCTTTAAGTTTAGCATCGGCTTTCTTTGCACCAAATTTCTCTTTGAGATCATGGGCCGCCGTTTCTTTAACAAAATTCGTGATAAGGCCAAGTTTGATATGAAGTGGTGGAAGGTAGATCTTCTAGGGATGTACCAAAGGCATGTGCTTCACATTGTATCGGCAAACTATGTGTTCTCTTTCGGGCCACTTTTTGACAATATAATGATCCCTGTCGTCACGGCTGTTCCATAAGCATAAGAAGCACATATTCTTTGTATATCCTAGCTGCAGTACGAGAAGTAAAGAAATTACTTTTAGATCACCACAGATATTGCACTTATGATGCGAGTAATGAACATCTTCCAAAATAAATTTCATTGAGTCATATGTCTTTATCATCCCAACAGTATGTGCGAGAGGAATTGAAGGTTTTTCGTTACCATTGTCTAGCAACACAGGTTTGATGCTAGCAGTGCTTGCATCGATGAATAGTCTACATTCATCAGGTAAATGCTCTGTTCCTAGCTGATTCATGACGCCATTAACATCAGTACAGAAACAAGCACCATCTTCTTTTATATAGAAGGCAGCTAAGGCCTCATGGCGTTTATAGAAGGTAGATATTTTTGCACTCTCCTATAGATGATTCCATTGTTGTATTCTGGAGCCTGACAGTTCTGCGTTCTCCTTTGACCATGACAAATCCCTCACCAAATCATTCAATCTTTCTTGAATTATCAACTGAATCTTCTTTTCCTTAGAATCCTCCTCATACATTTCATTGTCATTGTTATCCTCCTCATCAGGCGATGATTCATCTTCTTTAACTGCACTAGCTGATGAAGAAACTGCGATTGTCATCTCCATATTATGAAGGACTGGTTTTATAGACGACTTTCAATCTGGATATACAATTTTTGACTTGTTCTTATTTGAGAATCCCGCAATATTTGTCATACAAAAGTAGTAATCAAAAACATGATTTGTTGGCTCACGCCACACCATTGGTACAGCAAAAGGCATACCCTTCCGTTTGCCATTTAACTACTGTGTGAGCCCCGTATAACACACAGTACAGAATTTGTGAGGTGCCCAGACCTTGTCTTGGTCACCAACTTTACAACCAAAGTAATAATTATATGCAGTTTTCGCTCATTTTGCTAAATTTTCCGCTGGTTGCTTGGAGTATATCTTCCACAGATATAACAAAAGTTGTCTGGGCTATCTATACATCCTCGCCGATTCATTTTTTTCAAATTAGTTTGTATATATCCTGTTATATACCTTTGTACAATCTTATTTCATTTTACAAATTAATTCCACCATTGCTTCATTCCTCTTTACTCAGGTTGATGTGAATCTGAGTATCTCTTTTCTATCTTTATTTCTCCAGTTCTTCTCCTTTTTCACTTCTTCTCCTCTGCTTCCTTTCATTCTCCCATGGTAAAGCTGCCCATCATGACCGTTGTCACAGCAACGCAGCTCCTGCTGGTGATCAGGTTATAAGGCTGGGTAATGGCAGTTATCCTAGTCGCCATGCGCTAGCAGGGAAGGTGGGAAGGTCTTTTGACCTATTGTAAGGTAACGCCCGTCTAAGCATGCAGCCCCATGCCAGTAGGTTCCTCTCCTGCCCGTCACTTCTGTAGAGTATGAGCTAGCTCTTCTAGGCCAGAAGCCGAAAAGGTTGACATTAAATTGATAGCTTACTGCACATAATCTAATTTCAACCATTCTTTTCCTAACCCTCTCTCGGAGTCTTGCTTTCGATTGGCTGTTTCTAATTTGTTGTGGGGATATTCATGTGAATCCTGGCCCTACTCTCTGCCACACTGGTCGAGTGTGGCAAGAGTGTACACAAGAATTTCAGAGACCTTACTGTTGTCAGTCAGTTCTATGACATAATTATATGAGCAGAAACTTTGGTTTCCGACTATCGCCACAAATCTGAGCTATAAATCCATGGGTTCTGTCAGCCTCTGCTTATTCGCCGTAACCCAGGAAATCGTCGGCGGGTAATGTCCGTCTATATTCGTGATGGTTTCTCCGCTCCTAGAAAAACTAACTATGAATGCGACTGCCATGAGGTAATGGCCTTGCGCATTTGTACCCGAATCCACAACTTTTATATTTTGGGCGCTTATCGCAACCCCGATTGCGATGATACCATATATGATTGCCTATTAACAGCCATGTCCACCGTCCAGTCTGATGATCGCAAAGCAGTTATTTTTTTTGTAAGTGACTTCAATGCTCACTATCGTTAATGGCTTGAGTCTGCATCACCAACAGATATCATGGTCGTGCAGCATATGATTTTGCTAGTGTTTCGGGGTGTTCACAGTTGGTGTCCAGCATTACTCATCATGCTGGTAACTGTCTCGACTTAGTATTTACGGATGTACCTGATATTGTTAAAGCAGAAATCAATGCACCCATAGCTACATCCGATTACTCTGCCATCAGTATCAAACTTGATCTTAGGCAACCTGGCCCTTCTTATACTATTACGAAGGAGATTTATCTAAAAAACAGGGTTAACTGGAATAATGTCCGTGATGATGTTTGCAGGTTCCGATTAGGGGCCATTCTTCGCAGTTCTGAGCCCATGTACGCTTTCAATAAACAGATACTTAGTATTAGTTCTTGCCGAGTCTATGTTAAAAGGATGTCATACCGGTTCAATGATAAAGCCTGGTTTACAGTGGAATGCAACACTGCTCGGGATGCCAAACAGGCAGCATACCGCCACTGGTCTCAGCTACGCATAGGAGAATCTTGGAACGAGTATGTTCTAGCAAGATCTCAAGCAGAAAGGATTTATCATGATGCGGAAAGGGAATATCTTAGCTCTGCCAAGGATAAATTGTTAAACACCACTGATCCACATAAATGATGGTCCACCCTTAAATCAGTGGTCTTTGGCTGAAGCTCATCACTTCTCCCACTGCTCTCTGAGAATGGTCAACTTATCACAAGTCCAAAGGAAAAAGCTAATCTTTTGATGAAGTACTTTGACTCTAAACTTACTAAAGAGCAATTAATTTTCAATCAATTGTTAAACGCCACTGATCCACATAAATGATGGTCCACCCTTAAATCAGTAGTATTTGGCTGAAGCTCATCACTTCTCCCACTGCTCTCTGAGAACGGTCAACTTATCACAAGTCCAAAGGAAAAAGCTAATCTTTTGATGAAGTACTTTGACTCTAAACTTAGTAAAGAGCAATTAATTTTCAATCAAGAAATGGCTATTATGCCTACTCTTAATAAAATTGCATTTCGGTCCAAAGAAGTGGAGAAGCTACTCAATGCTCTTAATCCATATGGGGGCACAAATCCCCTTAAGATGTTTCCTTTGTTTTTTAAGGAAACTTCTGCTGTAATCGCAAAAAAGACTGAGTGCAGTATTTAGATGCCTCATGTGATCTGAATCATTCCCAGAGTGCTGGAGGGTGACTCACATTACGCCTATTCCTAAGCGAACTCCTTTCCCTGATCCCTCCAATTATCGTCCAATCTCTATTACACCAATACTTTATAAAGTTTTTGAGCACCTCGTTGCAGTTCGCCTTTCCCGCTTTCTTGAGAGATCAGGTGTTCTCCCTTGTAATCAATTTGCTTATCGAAAAAAGCTTGGTACAACGGATGCACTTCTTACGATCTCTCACCAGATCCAGTAAGCACTAGATCAGGGGCATGAAGCCCGCATAGTTCAACTGGATCTCCCAGCTGCCTTTCATAGAGTAAGTCATAATGACTTGCTTAAGAAGCTAAGAGATATTGGTGTTGGTGGACAAATTTTATCTATTTAAGAGCAATTCCTGGTGGTTCGCACCCACAGGGTTTGTGTTGATGCCAACTTCAGTGATTGGCATCCTGTCCACTCGGGCATTCCGCAGGGCAGTATTCTCGGACCTCTGCTCTTCAATATTAACACTTCTGACCTCTTTAGCATCACAAAAAAATATTATGTATGGTTATGCAGACGATGTAACTGCTCGCGACTATTGACTCCCCTCACTCTCGCAGCATTGCATCTAATTCCCTCAATGAAGATCTTCGATGCATTTCTATATGGTGCCATACATGGAACATAAGGCTTAACATCGCTAAATCTAAATGTATGTGTATCTCACGATCTCGTAGCCTTTCTCCTCAACATGAACCTCTCCATGTTGATGGTTTAGCATTGAACGATGTGAAAAAAATGGACATTTTGGGCGTTCAATTTAAATTCAAATTAACTTTTGAGTGTCACATTAGATCTCTTGTGACTACTGCTTCGCAGAAATTAGGAATCATGAGAAAGGCCTATGCCGCCTTCAATGTTGCTTCCGTGTCGGCCACTTGCTTCCGAAGCTTTATTCTTCTAGCTTTGGAATAATGTGCCCCTGTCTGGTCGTCTGCTGCTACCACACACTTGCATCTTATTGACAGAGTCTCTTAAACTTCCAGCTTTCTTTGTGGTGGTAATGTCCAATGGAACCTTGCACATCGCCGGAAGATCAGCGATGTGTGCATGCTCTATAAGATACAATCCAATCCGCATCACTCGCTGTATATTTCCTTGCCAAATCGCTTTGTAGCAAAGAGAAACACTCTTCAGGCTTTTGCCCGGCATCCTCTTTGTTTTCAGTCTATCAGATGCCGTACTAGCCAGTTTCAGCGTTGCTTTCTGCCAAGTGTTGTGCATCTTTGGAATTCCTTGGACGAAGAAACTTGTGCATCGAATAGTGTAGATGCCTTCAAAAAGAAAGCTAATGAAATCTTGTGTTCATCATGAGCCATTATCCTGTTATTTTGTCATTTGTTATGTTTTTTCTTGTTTAAATATTCTATATACAGTATATCTTGTTTTGTTTTAATGTTGCTATTTACTGTTTTTTATTTTTTTTATTTTATTTTATTACTCAATTTAATTTAACTGAATCCATAGATGACTGGAAGCCTTGAAGTTTTTCTTTACCTATCTTTTCCCAGTTTGTTCTTCTATCCCACTTCCTTTTCTTCTTACCATTGTTCCCTCTTCGACGTTGTAGGTGTGTGGGGATTGCTAATTGAAATCTATAGCGCTTGCATTCTTTCCGTTCTACCTGTCTCATCTTGTGTAATAATAATAATTTAGAGAAACCAAACACACAAAACACATACTCTCACTTCGGTAGCCGAAGTAACACTGCCCATATGTGTAACTAAAGAGTCCGTATGTAACTCAGGAACGTTACGTGCTAGAACAATTCTGATTACAGATTCGCTACTTGCTACCCAAGTAGCAAAATCATTGTTGACTAGTATTATGCATCGCTGAATATTTTTATCTCCAAAATTTGGTGCTTCATCTAGAAATGATCAATTTAGAGATACACAGCTAGCCATAGATTTAATCAAATTGGAAAGTTAATTGAATGTTTTGGGGGCACGCGTGTGTATGAGATGAAATATAAAATACAATTTGGCCTCACTTTTCACGCCGTTGCCGAGATGTTACTAAGAATAAATAAAATTTCAAAACTCTCAAGACAAAAAAGTCATAATTCCAGATTATGACCATAAGAAACAATAGAAACAGAAATGCAACTAGGGCCTAACTAATTCTTTGAAGTTATGTCCCATCGATCGCCACAACCAAGGTACATACACTAATATACACAAACATATCAACTGTAAAGAGAGACCATAATTTTGATAGTTTCTCTAAAAAAAAAATATTGTCATTATATGCATTTAAAGACTTAATCTAGTATTTATTAGGCATGACCTGTACAGTTAGTAATTCATTAACTCTTTTAAGCATCGTACTAATAAGTTCATTTGTCTCCTGTTGAATTTCTGCCCAGGTTGCCCGCCACATTTTGAGCGAATCTGTTTTTTATGTTGGTTTTCTTATTTTTCTTCGCTGTAGTCTTTCTAATATGCTCTGAAGATTTTCATATTAGGAGAATGGCTTGGCCAAGGAAGTATTGTGATTCAGTATTTGTACTGACACTCCTTGGTCTTGCTCCGTGGAGCAACATCTGAAAAATGGACAAAATTTGAAGAAGTCTTTTCCGAAAGAAAGAGATATATTTTTCGAGTTTATGTTACCAATACACTCCACCAGTGTGTAATGGTCAAAGGTTATCTTCTCTTGGCAACTGTGCTTCCTTTGGGCAAGCCGAAAAGAGATCATCCCATCACAACCGGCCATCCCTAATTTTTTCTAAAACTTGGGTGTGCAAGTTGATCTATAAATTAGTAAACGCTATTAGTTTATTTCTGAACAAGGGAGATCACCTATCTTTTGTACAGTGCAGATTCCTTAGTCTCCTCTCTACATCGTTCATATGTTTTGCTTCGACTGGAAAATGATATCTGCGAGGGATTTTTTTGCAGTCAGAATATTTGCCATTCGTATTTTGACACTCCCAATGATGCCACATGAATATGCGGTATCTTAGAGACTTTCTATTTAATAGATTGCGAGCAGACACTTCACAATCTTCTCCTGAAAAATCTGGCGGGGGAAGCTCTTTCCTGTCTCATGGGTGAAATGGAGAGTGTCCTGCTTTAAAGTGTCCTGAGTGTACCTCTCTTTGCCGTGAATATGAAAGATATCACCTCGGTGCTGCCGGAAGATATTATAGCCAAGTTTTACGTAGACAATTTTAGATCTCTTTTGGGATCATTTCAGATCTCTAGCTCGTCGTACCGACTCCCTCATGCTCTTAACCTAATTAATCATTAGACCTTATAGCACTGCTGTCGGTTTTATTTGACTAAGACCATGTCTTTCACTTTTGAGACCATCTGGACCATTACCCCGACTCGAGCCTTTTCCTAAATGGGACATGCCTAGACGTAGTGAATTCGTACTGTTTATTGGTCCTGTTTTCGATAGACGCCTCATCAAGGAGGAGCACATTTCTAGCTTTATGACCACTTATATTCGCGCTATGGAAATTCTTTGCTCTTCAATGTTCAGCAATTGCGGTGTGGATATGGCTAATTTATTTATTCTTCATTGCTCTTTTAATTTCACAAACTTAAATTCCTGGTGTGAGATTTATTCCTCCACATACTAACAATTTTTGCGGATGATGCCTTCCTCACCTATCCAAATGAGAACCTTTTTCTCAAACTGGAAAATATGCCAATCGCTTTATGTCGTTTACAATACATGATGCCCTAGTAGGCGCGGGTTTACTCTCCCCAACTCCCTCTAACCAACTGCTCTCATTTCATTCATGGTCGATCTCAATGCCGCCTATAATAATCATGCCTTAAACCTTTCTGGCGCAGTGCTAAGAACCTACTTCGGTAGTTCGGAGTAATTCTTAGAACGATGGTTGACCCTTTTCTTAACAAGGGAAAAGGTCTTTCCTTATTAATGACAAAGGTTGAAATACAAAAACAAGAAAATGACATAAAATAATGGCTTAGAAAGAGATTTCAAGGAAAGGCGACATAGAGCAAACAAAAAACAAGGGAGAAAAAAGGGGTAGGGGTGGAGTACGGGAAAAGACTTTAAAGGCGTAAGAGGAGTTTAGAAATCTTCAAACCAAGGAGAAAAACGACAATGTCGCTTCCCAGGTCCGTGCAGCATTATATATGCAAAGGGCAGGACGCCTGGACTGAGCAAGACCTCCTTACTGAGCAAAATCGATGGCCCGATCGGCGACATCGGCAGCGTTTTTTTCTAATTGCTTACATAAAAAATGTTTCTAGATGACTGGAAGATGTACTTTAAAGTGTGATGATTTCGGTATAAACGAGTTGGGGGTTAGAGTACGGAATTATTCTATGCCTCGCATTGCTGATAGCCTGGATGCAGTCAATGAGGATGCCGGCCCCTGGGAACATAAAGGTGTTAATATAAAGGGCAATGATTCAAAGAAGAAGTGGAACTGGAGAGTTTTCAGGCCACACTTGGGGATTGAGAGAGGGAAGAAGCCGCACTTGTTGCCTAAACCCGAAAGGGAAGCGTAACAAGAGGCGAAAATGTTGGCACTCTTCTTTTCTATCGAATGTCTCCATCTACTGTAGAATCGATGAAAAAGATTAGAGCGTGTGCACACTGAGGTTAGAGGATAGGGCAGACAAAATTTAAGAGACCTCCTTTTAAACACTAGAAAGAACAACCAGCCAACTCTTCCGAAGCGAAGGGCGACTACCCGGTATCTTTGAACTTTATTTTATCATTAAATATGGACAATTTTAGGTGGAGTCATTAAAATTTTAATTGTACCGAGTACAACCAAGCTATTCAGTCATTTATATTTAAACTTAAATTTTTAGATCATCAACCGGATCTACAGATGTCTTTTCGTAACCAGGTGACCATAGAAGTAATAATCTAACTTGTATTTTATTTAAGATTATTTTGTTAGTAGCATAATTTGTGTACATATGTTCAGGATCTTTGAGAGAGAAATAATTGTCTCAGATTTGTAAATTAACTTATATATTAATCATTATTTTGTGTAGATTGGTAAGTTGGCCATTCATCTTTTCATTTTTTCTTTTGTGTCTGAGTATTATTTCTTATTAGGTTGAATGGGAATAAGCGAGAGGTATCGAATCGATTTAGGTTGTGTAAATCTTATTTCGTATCTACTTCATTATTGCTTTGCGCTTGAGTGGAGGAATTTTTACACCACTGGTAATTAGTTCTCAGATGATTGTTGCCACCTGGTTGACCCCACCGTTCATCCTGGTTCAAGCATCTCGTCTCTAAGGTTTTCTTTTATTTTCTCTTGACGTGGCACCCTTGAATATTTTTTTAATGCTCCGCTTCCTTTTTTTTCTTTTATTCACCTCTCTTATTTTCTCTCCATTCTTTCCATTTTTCATCTTTACTGTAATAGGAGAGAATTTGCGAGCAAAAGTGGGGTTCGACGCGCTTTAGTGGGCTTCAAAGGGATCTATGTAGATTGGCTTGAAGTGAAATTGGGTATATTAAGTAAAAAAAACTTAAAGAAATTTCGGTTTTAGTCAGTAGAGTGATCTTTTACCTTTAGTAAATTAACGAGAAGGTGACGCGAGGTAAACTTGAAGAGCTTAGAACTATGATGGCTCAAATAACGTTGTAAGGCTTAGGTACTGCTCGTGTCAATGACACCTTGGAATTAGATGGTCCATGATATCCGAGAGTGTTGGTGTAATGATTATTCTGAAAGGGTTGGTTAAGGAGATATAAGATTTAAGGAGTGAAAATTGCGTTGATACGATAGGAACATAAAGTTAATTCTGAATCAGGAAGAGCTAAGAATCCAGACACTAAACCCAAAAGATTAGCCGATAAAGTTCTGAATAGCAAGTTAATGATAATGAAAGTGACGAAACAATATGGCCCTCCAAACATGATGGTGAATCTATTGATAAAAATTCTATTAAGACAAGTAGGCAAATGTTATGTGACCCAAATTCTTAACTTGTGTAAATCTGGCGATAAGGAAGAATTTTTCGCGAACGTTAGTTATGGAGTTTGCTCAGTTAAATAAATTTAAATTAGAGCTACAAGGAGCTACAAGGAGATAAAAAAAGACGTACCCTAGTAGACCTTACGGTCTATTTAAAGAGGGTACCTTTGGGGTAACTGTTGAGCAGGCGCAGACCTCAAGAGTGTCATTTGACGCCCTCGAAGAACAATTGTACATCGGTTATGTGCCCAAACGGCTACTATTCAAGACTTTGTCTAGACGCGACTTGAACTGATCAACAGAATTGCTGTTAACAACTTCCACTGAAAGTGCGTTCCATGTACCACAGATGCTGTATGTGAAAGATTTCTCACACAGATCACGGTGATAACGCTTCAGCTCAAGTTTGTAGCTGTGATTTCTTGTTCTGTTCTCGCTAAGCTGAAAAATATCCCTGTAGTCTACATTGCCGAAGCCTCGAAGCATTTTAAAAACTTCGATAAGCTGACCACGTAGCCTCCGGGTCTCCAATGAGAACAAATCAAATTCCCTTAACCTATCTTCATAACTCTTGTGTCTGATAGAAGGAATCAGTTAGTTGCCCTGGCTTGCACACGTTCCAATCTCGTAATGTCCTCTCGAAACGAAGGACTTCTAAATTGTACGGCATAGTCCAAGTGCGACCGGATAAGGGAGTTTTACAAATAGAGTACAATCTCTTTTTTCTGATATCCACACTGTCACTTTATGTAACTTAACATCCTTTGGGCATTCTTCTCCGCCTTAATACACTGCTTCGAGAACTTGAGTTCACTAGTGATAGTTACACCCAAGTCCTTCTCAGTACCAGTGCATTCAAGAGCAGTGCCCTTAAGGATATACTGAAATTGGGAGGTTCTGTGGCCGATATGCATCACTTTGCATTTTTTCATGTTAAAAGGCATTTGCCACGTGTCCGACCACTCCCCAATCTTCCGAAGATCTTCTTGTAAGCGGGCAGTATTTCCTGCCTTTGCAACGTTCATATCAAGCTTGGTATCATCGGCAAATTTATAACTCTTCGCAACCATGTCACCATCCATGTCTTTAACATAGATGATGAACAGTAGTGGTCCCAGGATAGAACCTTGAGGAACACCGCTAATAACGGGCACCCACTCAGAAGCCTGTCCATTCACCACCACCCGTTGCCGTCTGCCACTTAGCCAGTTCTCTATCTAACCTGCTACGTTTCCGTCTATGCCCAGTGCATGTACGTTCAGGAGAAGGCAGAGGTGTGGTACCTTATCAAAGTCTTTCTAAAAATTCTGAGTAGATAACATCCACCGCCTTATCCCGATTGTGCTCACTGAAAACGAAGGGAAAGAATTCTACAAGATTCGTCAGTCATGACCGTTGCCTTTGGAACCCGTGCTGAGAACTCCTTAATCGCAAGTTTGACTCTAAATCTGACGTAATTTTGTCCCCCATGATGCTTTATATGAGTTTAACAACTATCGAAGTTAAACTAATAGGTCGGTAGTTCGACGGTTGGCTAGAGTCTCCTTTCTTGAAGATCGGAGTCACCTCCGCCTCACGTCAGTCTTGAGGAACGCATCCAGTCCAGATTTAAATGTAGGAGGTTGTGCTCAGATGTCGTGACCCATCACCACGCACTTCTTTCCACACTTTAGGTAGAAACCCATCCGGGCCAGGGGACTTATTCTTATTTAGGTCGTTGATTTTTTTTCTACTTTGCTTTGGGTTAAGTCCATTTCCTCCAGCTTCTCACCCAAGTAAGAGTCCATGGGTTGAGGGATGAGACCATTCTCTTCAGTGAACACTGAAGAGAAGTCGTAGTTCAGGAGGTATGCATCTTCTTCATATGAGTGCTTTAATGCCCCCTCCTCATTCACCGAAGGACCAATCTTGCGGCGGATTAGTTTACGGCTGTTTACATAATCAAATAACTCCTTGGGATTATATTTGCAACGTCTCGCCACTTGGAGCTCTTCGGCACGCTTTGCCGCCCATATGCTAGATTTCACTCTTCTAGCTAACCTACGGTATTCATCGAAGTCACCAGAAATCTTTGACTACCGGTACACACTTCTCTTCTCCCTCAGCAGTTGACCAATTTCTCGAGTAAACCATCTTAGTTGAACAGAAGATTGACGCAAGCTTTTCACAGGGATAAATCGTGATTGAAGACTCATGAACGTATTTCTGAAACTATTCCACAAATATTCAACATTATCACACTCTTTTAGCGTCACACCAACCAATCCAGCACGAAGAACTGCAAAGTCTGCTCTTCTCAAATCAAGTTTCCTCGATTCACGAGTCGCAGACTCTACTTTGGGGACCTTAACAACAAATCTAACTGATCGGTGGTCACTTCTACCGAGCTCCTCGCCTACAGAGAGCCCCTCAACGATGTCATCTTCAGAGGTGAAATCCAAGTCGAGAATATTATTGCCTCTCGTCGGCTCTCTCACCCATTCAGTCAGGAACTCGTTGTTCGCGAACTCCAGGAGCAGTGCGTTTTCGCTACAGGGTTCTCTGGTTTTCCAGTCAACTTGGGTGTTAAAGTCTCCCATGACGATATACACTCTGGCCTCAACAAGCTCATCCAGCAGCTGGTACAGATCCCTGTCCTTCTCAACGAGTTGAGCAGGTGGTCTATAAAGCACGTCTATATGATGCGTTTTCCTTCCTTTTGCGATCTATGGATCATGGAAATATATAAACAATACACCATTTGGGTGTATAATAGATTTGGGAAAGCGTTATGAAGTTTGAAACCATGAAGAGTAAACTGACGGTATGGATGAGAGCAGTTAAGGATGGATAATCGCTACTATATGAGACATTTCTGAGTAAACGCAGCTCTACACGAAAGTCTCTTCTAGATGGAGAATCCAGGAGAAGATTTCATAAGGTCAGTTTAACTTTAAAAATGGTTCCTAGAGACTCTAGAACTGGAGCTATCATAAGACCTAACACAGCAAAGGGACATTGATAAGTCCTTCACGGGGAAAGCCGATAATATGGACTATGGTTATGAATTACCTGTTTAGTAGAGAGGCTGATAATGTTAACTAGCAGTCAAGTGGGACATTCAAGGACTTGGCTAGCAAGGGTGAAAGAGAAGTCTTATGGAACTTCACATTAAATGTTTTGTGTGTGAGTGTTATGAGAAGCGTCTTGGTGTATATGCCAATATAGTAAGGCAGGAGAATACGTGTCGACCACGGGGTTACCATAATCGCCAATGTATTAATTATATAGGAACTGTTCTGGAATTAATCCAGCTACTTACAAGAGGCAAGTTAAGGGAAAGATCAGTAACTTGCCACTGTGGCAGGAAACCGGGACAGGTTTAACGGGTGTGAAACCTTCTGGGTGATAAATGCTTTGTGTATGTGAAGAAAGGCCAAAAAGAGTGCTATTGCGCAAAGGGTCAAATGTGAAGAGGGTACAAGTGTTAAGTTTGTGATAAAAAAAGGACATAAAAGTTGCGATTGTTCCAAGTCGGTTGGTAGTTAAAAGTCATTTAGACCAAACAGGGTAAAGCTGGAGAATTTAAGGCAAGTCAGTAGTACTGAGGGAACAGAACATAGGTGGTAATATAATATCTTGTGGTCCACTTGAGCAAGAAAACGAGAATGATCCGCCCACCATGTGGTGGGCAACTCTAGGCTGACCCTAGTGAGTGAAATAACTTCCTTGGGCAGTTATGCTACAATTGGAAGGATGAAAGGTACGAAAATTACATGATAATAGTGTATCCGAACGAAATAATGGTTGTTAGCGGTGTTTTGGGACCTGCGGCGAAGCGCCAGTCAAGGCATCGCTTTTTTTTCAAAGGGCGTAAAGTTCGATTGTACCCATTTAGAGCCATGAAATAACCCATATGACCATGAGACATATGGTTATTCACCCTATAGATTTCAAATCTGCCATCGGATTTCGCGTTGGGTGGCGCCATCTAGGGGCAGAAGCCTCATTTAGCCATTTAAAAGGACTTGTAACTGATTTGAACGATGGGAAACTACCAATGCAATAACCATTTATCATTTTATCACAAAACGCTGCAGGTCATTGGAGGGATTTTTCCTCTTGTTATACACTTAATGAGGTAAATGAATATATGCATACTACCGCGTCATGTTAGGGGGATTGTAGCATATTCGGAGGGTTCCCTTGGGGTATAAGTAGCAATATTGTTATTATTATTGGTTATTTAGTTATTATAATCATCAATATTTCCCAAGTAGTCATATCACACTTTGCGCTGACTTTCGTTCCGAGAGTGACATTTTAATGTATCATTTTTTGCCGAGAGACGGAGTGTTTGAAATATATTTAGTTATTAATATCCAGGATAAGACATTTACCAATAAGCTAAATTGAATTTAGTGAAATATCTACGTTATTGGGGTATTTCAAGGATTGCTATTAAAACATATGACACGGTTTTGTTTCAAAGCTCTTTTAAACTGGGTCGCCAAATTCCCGAAATGTTACTTTTCCCATCTTAGTTAACTTTATATATTTATTTATTTTTTAATCATGGATATAAAAAATATTCGCATTAACAATTGGCTATTTTTTTTCAACTTTACGTGAAGGTAAAATAATATTAGTTTGCAACACAACACAGCAAAGCCTAACGGCAGCCCTTAAGGCATTCATAAAACAAATATAGTTAGTTATATCTAAGTTAACGAGTTACGAGTCTAACTTGAAACTGCAAGAAAATCTGAAAATTTAAAGGTTTCATTTTCATATTACCATCAGTCGCGGCGTGGTACCGATGTCGGATATTAGGGATGATTGTTTATGTTACAAATATTCTTATGGATAACAACATAGCATTTAAATATGCTTAAAATATCATAATGACCGTGTGTTATGTGTTCTTGGATAAATGTGAAAAATTCATTCTTTATATGTGTGCGAATGCAATAACGTCATGATCCGCTTCGCCATTGCTTGCCGGGAAATTGGAATCCCACGCGCCATTTCATCATGGACCCTCGACCGCGCAGGAAGCAAAGCACCATCGTCCAGCAATATTCCACCATTAGCCTTCGTGAAACAGGTATTTCTGTTATGTATCTCTCAAATACTGAATGTAAACAAGAGGACACTATATCTTCGGATGAAAAGAAATGGAAAGAGAAGAAAGAAAGAAAAATTGTCATGAATTAGACAGCCTCGCCACACGACTCAATAACAGGACGACAGCTTTCTCAACGCAGTAATTCGACAGTCATTAATCAATGTTGTCGCTATTACAAGACAAACAAGTATAAAAGTATCTGGCAGACCATTGAGAATAGACTTCGGATTTGTGTAATCAGTAGTTATCCACGACTGCCTCAACGGACAACAATACGTAGACATACTGGAATAAGTCATCTTCGTTTCTATGATGACTATGCAGATTCCGGGCCACACATAGCCATGGACACACGCCCATCCATAACTCCAACATTGTTAATAAGTGGTTTCAACAATATCCTGAAGTCATACGTATTCACTGGCCTGACAAATTCCGACACTTGATGCCTATTGAACACGTATGGAAAAACATGGCCTGGAAATGCGATTTTTGTGTGGCGAAAAATTAGGAAAATTTAATCCGTCGCTTTCTGGCATTTGGGAAAACTTGCGACAAAGTGTACTTTTGCCATCGCTTCTAAACCGACTCACCAGAGTAAAGATGCTTGAAGAGGCTACACTTGATATCTGTTGTGTGTCGTATTTTGTTTTATTGCCCCAATTCTTGGCGTGTGTAATAATGACAATATTTTCAACTATTTCCAATAATAATGATGTAAAAACATCGATAATATTAACAATAATGACAATAAAATGAATTAATTTACAAACAAAATAGAAAATGACAATATACATGTAATATTATTACTTATAATAATAATTAAATAATAATGATAATAATAATAAATATTAATGATAATTAATATTAAAAATAATAAATAATAATAATAATTTATATTAAAAATAATAATTAATAATAAGAAGAAGAAGAAGAAGGAGAACTACAGAACTACAGAACTACAGAATCTAGGACCAACAAAGACCCTAAGATCCGCTCGAGGCTAGTCCGCTACACTACATCCGAAACTACGATACACACTTATCTACGAGTGTATCTCTAACATGCTATATTTTTTTTTTTTTTTTTAAATATATAATCTACTGTACACACTTATCTACATGTGTACAATGTCAGGCATATTAACTACTTCAACCTAGGGGGGGGGTGATAGAAAGTTTTTCTTCTCAACTTCCGCAGCCCTCGACTGCTAGTGGTGAAAATCTAGTTATAGGATAGGCGGAAAAGAAAATGGATATCTAAACTACACATGCAAGAGAAATCGCTGGCATCATTTTTAGTCATCATTTTTACTCTCGTTGTTCCTCCGCTCCAAACTCCTTTTGCAAAGACGTTATTATTTACTGTGCTCAGACTACGTTATATTTATAATATTTAAGTGCGCGTCGAGACGGTTTTTAAACATATTTACCGACCTACTATCCACTACGTGGGTGGGTAGCCTATTCCAAATTTGAGTAATTTTAAACGTAAAATAGTTTTGGGCTATACTAGTGTTAAATCGCTTGTTCACTAATTTTAATCCGTGTTACCGAGTATTTCCCCTATGATCCAATTCGAACAAATTCCTATAATCAACGTTTGAAAATCCTTTCAATATTTTAAATACTTCAATTAGCTGGCCACGTAATCTTCTGCCTTCGAGAGATGGCAAATCTAATGCCCTGAGTCTTTCCTCATAGGGCCTGTTTCTCAGCTCGGGAATTAATTTTGTAGCCCTACGCTGCACTCTTTCTAATTGCGCGATATCTTTGTTTAAGTATGGAGCCCAAAATTTAACCGCATATTCGAGCAGTGGACGCACAAGTGATTTATACAATGGTAAAATTATCTCTTTGGATTTGAACGTGAAATTACGCGCGATATAACCCAGCACACGATTTGCTTTTTTACATGCATCCGCGCATTGTTTCGTGACTTTGAAGTCATCCGAGACTAAAACTCCCAGGTCTTTTTCCAATTTAACTACGTCGAGGACCTGGCCTTTCATGGTATACTCTACCCTCAAATTATGGCAACCCAAATGCATCACCTTACATTTACTTAAATTAAACTGCATTTGCCACTTATCCGCCCATCTGACAATCAAGTTTAGGTCCTTTTATAATTTTTCTACATCCGATCTTACATAGGCACGGTTGCCCAGCTTCGTGTCGTCAGCAAATTTAGAAATCGTACTAAATACGCCATTATCCAAATCGTTTATATATATTAGAAACAATAATGGGCCAAGAACGGAGCCTTGTGGCACTCCACTACTGACGTTGACCCAATCTGAACATTCACCATTTATAACTACTCGCTGCGAACGATCCTTCAGCCAATTTCTAATCCAATTTAATATCTTACCCTTCACACCGACTGCTTTAACTTAAGAAGAAGAAGAAGAAGAAGAAGAAGAAGAAGAAGAAGAAGAAGAAGAAGAAGAAGAAGAAAGAAGAAGTAATTTGCAGGAACGATAAAACTGCAGCACTTCCTCAAGGCAGGATTTTTACCACAAAGTTTTATGTCCACTTTTACCTAAAGATGGCTCTAAACAAGAACAGAGAAAAGAAATAGACTGACGCGGCACTAAGGACGGGAGGGCGTGTCAATCCTCCCTAACACTACAAAAATCGACTTTTTTTTATTTCATAACCTTCTGCGCATTTCCCATGTTTTTGGACCTGAAAAAGACGGAAATCACAACTATTTTGACCTTGTATGTTGGGAAGCATTGCCGACGGAGATTTAAATTTGGGGGTTTGAAATCGGTCAAAAGCACCAGTTACTCGGTCCCTTGAATCATGTTTTACATAACTTTGGATCTAAACAAGATAGAGCAACAAATTAGGTATCATTAATAAATAATAATAACAATAATAAATAAATGATAATTATTAATAATAAAATATAAGTAATAATAATTTGTATCTGTCATTTTTCAAGAAATTGCAGAAACTCAACTAAAATCTAGAAAAAAAACACCTACAAGTTACAACTTCAAAATGACATTAAGCAAGAGGCTGAGGGAGTTCCGTAGGCGCACTTTTTATATTTCAGAAGATCGACGTACTGTGCATAAGCAGCTGTCAACTGGGCCATCTACCAGATCTCTCTATTGAACCTTTCTTGGTTGGATTCTCTTCAGTTTTTATCAGCGGTTCCTAGCTTCCCACCAACAGCCAGGGGTTCCATTCTTTTCCGAATCTTTAGAATTTACTAGAAAATTGAGAGGGGGGGGGGATTCAACACCTTTTATAGGAAACACTTAAACACTTGAATTTATTATACAATTCTAGTAGATGGCTAGGATCAATTCAATGACCAAGTGTAGCGCAAGGAAGCTCTTCATGAATCTACATAAGAATCATCGTGGTCTGATGAATGGCAAGTAACCCTGGAGAAAAAATAGGATAATTTGTGCTGGATTTAGACAGACAGTTATATGTATATAGGATCTCCAGATGCAATCTGGGATATACACAACAAACTGGTATCCTTAGAGAGATCAGATGAGGATATCAAGTTTTATTAAGACAAGAAAACTAAAAGGAAAGGTCATATGTCTCGTAACGACGAGCTCTTTGAGACAAGATCCCCGAAGCAAGGATCGAAGAATGAAAAGATAGGTAAGAACAAAGTGAAATTGATTACATTGAACTTAACAAAAAGTTTTAAGTTTTACTCCATTGTGATATTTAGCAGATACTTAACAATTCCTGTCTTAACATTTTGCACTAGTTTCCAGCTGCAGCAGAACAAGAGGCAGTTGTTTATGTGGATTACATTACATGAGGTGACTCAAGTGACAACGACGCTAACAAAGAGGACATAGATTACCATCAGTCTCGTCCTGGATGTTCTCATCATAAAGAGACTGACTAGTGTTTCTATGATGTTTTTAAGGAAGGTCATTGAATATGATATCATCTACAAGACAGCTTTACTGTGCCTTTTTTCTCTTCCTCTCTCTGTCTGAGAGAGAGAGAGAGTATCTGTGCTGATCGTCTGGTGTATTACACATTCCATTTATTGTCATCGCTTCTGCCAACTTGAAAGCTTCGGGATAACTTCGTCCTCTCGACTTTAAGGAGACGTCACAACAAAATTATGTCTAGGTATAATATCAGCCAGAGTCACATGTCAACTTATGTACGGGGAAGATATTGTATGAAAGCTGGAAGTTCTCAACACCTTCCCTGCGATGTTCTACACTCCTGTATGGAGGATGTTATTGTCTGCTGCAGATGATCCCGTGAATGATCTAAGTGTAATCAGGGGCATGTTTAAGTACAAGAAAACTGACTCAGAGCTTAATCATGCAGTAATTAATGAGATAAAAAAAACACAAAAGGTACCTGACGCAGGAATTAGTGTGTCATTTATCATGTTTGGCAGTAGATTGAGTGACACATTGAAGCACGATATTGCTGCCAAGTTACATGCAATGAAAAGCCAGACAGCTTGAGAATAGGAAAGCTTCTATTCCAGAGAGTCACAGCTAAGACCACCGTGGTTGATCTCAGTGTCCAAGAATCACATATCCTGCTGAACACACTGAAAAGTGGATCTAAGTGGCTTTTGGAACCCGTCACGTCTTAGCAACAGAATGCAGACTACAAAAAAGCTTTGGACTTGCTAAAAATCTGAAAGTGGTGAATACCATTGTTGAATGTGGTGTCAAGTTGATGAGCGACTTTGGAAGTTCAATAACAACAGGTATTAAGGAAAGGAGCTATCTCCTTCAAGTTGTGGAGTTCAACAGATGCCGCTTTGACAGCTTTAAGAAACAAACTCACAACAACTGACTATGTAAATGCCATTATAAAATTATTCATCAAGTAATATTTTCACTTCTTGATTGATTGGACTTGTAACAAAATGTTAATCTTAAATTGTGCCATTAATAAAGCCCCTTAGCTGCCTCGAGTGTGAGAAAACGAATTTTTGTGATATTTCTGAAATCTTTGTATGTACCAATGTGCCATTTATTGTTCCAAAGCTATAATGATTGTATAAGTTAGAAATAGAATTAAAAATACTTTCATTTAGTGCCTATTTTGTTGCTCTATTTTGTTTAGATAAACAATTAACGTGCAAAGCAGAATTCAAGGGACCCCTGAACTTGCCCTTTGGGTCGATTTAAAGATTTAAATAACCTAACCTAACCTAACTTATGTGGCAAGATCGATTCGGTTTAAGTGGATTGGAAATTTTCTACGTTAATTGTTTATCTAAACAAAATAGGCGCCAAATTAAAGTATTGTTAATCTTATTTCTAACTTATACAATCATTATAGCCTTGGATTAATTAATATTTTATTTTGTGTTAATTTAATTTACTTGTGTTTTTTTGTTCTTTAATAAAAGTTATTTTACCGATTATTTTTTAAATATACCAATAAGTTTCTTGGGATGCGGGGGGGGGGGGGGGGGGTGTCATCAAATATGATTGATATTTTAGGGGGGATCATCTTCTATGATTGAAATTTCTTATGGGTCATTAATTAGGAATGGTGTTCTTGAGGGGCGATGTCTCGGATTGATCCCACGGGAGCCCCACTCTTATAAAAAATGAGCGGAAGAGGGTAGGTCGGGTCCTCCTCAAATGGAGTCCGACACAAGAATTATTTTCAACACCACTCTAACCCCTTTTCCACATTAGATTAAGGTGGCCATGCATCAACGACCGGATCTGGGGAACTGGGTCCTTGACACGCCATCCTGTTTCCGAAACACGGCAGGCAATGTGTTTGTTTTGGAGGGTTCAGGTTGTGCGCGCGCAGCGTCTCGGAGCAGCGACTACCGTCGTCTTTCAAGACATTTCTCACAAGATGAATACACTCCACTGCAGGTATTCAGCATATTTTTTATAATACAATTTTTGTAACCAGCGAGATTACTTTCACTCAGTGAAGAAAAATGAATAGAGAGGGCAGGCAGAGGGAGGAAGAGGTGGATAAATTATAAAAAGAGAAAAGAGCAGAAAGATTGCCAATATCCACCTCGACTACTAGTTCTAAATCTGTTTAACTCAATACATCACGCCGAGAAAATCTTTAAATCTTATTTAATATTCTAGTCAATGACAGCCACGGTTTGTATTAAGACTTTTCAGCACTAGTATCTCATTACCTAGTATTTCAAACTGCCTTTTTAATCAGGAGCTTTGTTTATATAGATATATTTATACCCTATACCTCCTGTCCTCTGCTATAGTTGACAGTTCAGTGCTTTACCAGGAAATTCCCTTCGAAGGGCCATTTAAAAGGCACCTTTTCAGAGTAATAATGGATCTCTCGCGAGCTTAGTGGATACCCCCTTGGTCTCCTATCGTCAAGATACGGGTTCGATACCAGCAAGTTCTGGTACAAAACTCTCAGTGTCTTCAGGAACTGGACGCTCATTGGTTGATATGCTGAAATTTAGCCCACGGTAGATCTATATCTTTTATCACTCATATAGCCGTCACAACAACGCTACCATTCCTTCCCCATCTTCACAGCACAACATACCACCTCTCCTATGTTCCGGAAACCTGCCGATGGACTACTTGTAGTGCCCTCATATCCACATACTACTGACGCGCAACCGCAAAGGATTAAATGATCTCTGGTTGATGTAAAAAAATACTACCCGATACTCCTCCTCCCCCAATGAGGACCAGAATCTGTTGTCTTCGGGCTTAAAAGCGTTTGTCATTCTGATCTTTATTAGCATTTCATTATGCAGTCGGGAGACCTCGTCTACGGAGCGAGGGGCTGATGGAGAATCTTGCCCCTCCTTACTTTAATAATAAATCTCGTCACTTTTAAACACTAGAGCCGAGAAAGTATAACGTAAACATCATGAATGTATAGAGACCACATAACAGAGACACAAAAATACGCATTTAAGTACGGTTGCTGGGTTAGGATAGTTTTATGGTTGTTTTTACCCGTATTCAGCTTCTATTAGTTTTTTATCAATTCTCCTCTTTTTATAGGTTTTACTTCATTCTCTAACCACTTTCTCCTTTGGGTGAATGCTAATCTCCCATTTATTTTCATAAGTCAACGGTATTTGGTACTCCCGAAAAAAATGGGAATCGCAAAGCCCTACGCATAAATAAATATGACTCTCCTTACTTGACTTCTGTGACGTATTATCGAGGAAGAGGTTTTTATTCAATGACAAATAAGAGACTCTGTGAACATATTCTGGCAGTAATTAATCAATGCCAAGCTTATTGTGGCCCCAAGTGCCAACTATAATTCTCATTTTCAGTTCTCTTTGGACATTTCGTCAATTAAGGTCTATTAGATTAAATGAGTAACAGTTGGGGGAATTTTCTTTTCTTTCTAAATTTAGTCCCCGAACACTTATTTCCCTGCATCAAACAGAGGGGGTCAAGACTGAACTTTCATATATCAAGATTAGGTTAGGTTATTATCGGGTGTAGTAGAATTCAGGTAGTCCTTCTGAACCCTTTTTGACTTCCTCGCCCAATCATGCAGGCGGGGGGGGGGGGGGGGAGACAACAGCCACGATTAGGGGGACAAGATTTTCCGAGAGTACGATAGGGATTTAAATGACAAGAATGAATTACTCGTGGCCGGTATTGGTATTATTTACTAATGCTTTGGTGGACGGAGGATTTAAACAGGAGAACAAAAATAATCTTTGACTCTATACAAACAACAATAGATATTAACAGAATAATATACAAGTGATTTAGTTAACACCGTTATTAATTGTATGAAATAGAAATGATAATTAGGACTCGTCTCAGCCGTACTAGGCTCAATAATTACACTAATTATCCGAGGAACAACGGGAAGTGACTACTAGGTGAGTCTTAGCCGTACGAGGCTAGATAATTGCATTAATTACCCGAGGGAAAGCGGGAGCGACTGTGAGGCTCAATAATTATCATGATAATTACCCGAAACTCTTCGTCGAAGAGCGTCACGCCTCTTCGACGATGAAGGAAAATGTAAGTCTTACGTTTTCTGAGGAAGACCACGAGTATGGGTACTCGGGGGAAGATATTCTTCGAGGAGGAGGGTTGAGCGCTGTATTCCAGACTTAGTCTTTGTCGTTCCGAATATGGATTCCTGCTGCGAGACCGAATAGCACTGGTGTTTGTCGTTCGTGGATTGCGCGTCGTCAATGAATGATTCCAAAGACCTCTTATGATGCCGGGTGAATACCTTCTGTATTGCGTGGGCTTGCTTGGTGGGAAGCAACGGGGAGACACGCGCGGCCCGAAAGCTCAAAGAATACTTCCTCGATTATCCTCGTGGTGGAGAATTTATATTATTCCGTCGGAAGTTCCAATATTTGCCGACGGAAACGTTATCGGTTTGGTCCCACGGCCTCGATGGTGAGGATCAACGGTGAAGGATATAACCATAAACGGGACGAGTTTCTGGCGCGTTATCGCTCCGGAGGTTTACTGAAGGTGTGGAAGCAAGGCTACTTCGATCGGAATCCTTTCTCGTGACTCGATCACACCCGCTCTCTCTCTCTCTCTCTCTCTCTCTCTCTCTCTCATTTCCTGACATCGGGCAATAATGACTAATCTAACCTAAAAGCAAATATTTTAGTCACTTCCTTCTATGGTATATTTCAGACTCTCATGCATCAAAATATTTCACCAAGGATAAAATATGTGGACTTTGTGTCGACCTTTAGATAACTAATAATCCGTTTTTCATATAGACTTTTATACAATATATATATATATATATATATATATATATATATATATATATATATATATATACAAATATTAACAAAACAAACCCGGACATACACAGGCTGACGCGGATAGACAGCTTGACAAAGATGTAAGAACAGTGAAACAGTCAGCGGTTTCGTTCTGACAATGTTTATGATGTTGGCTCAACACGGTGGAAAATTTTTAGGGAAAAAACAACATAATCTTATAAACATTTACCCATTCATTTACTTCGCTTCAAATCTTCTTTAATTCATCTTTACGTCCTTTCTTCTTACAGGTCTCATAAAATATGTCACAACACACGAGACATGCGTTAAAATACGACAAATCACTCCGCATCTGTCTGCTGCGTGCAGCCATTCACCCGAACAACCAGTATCTCAATGATGGCGTTAATAGGTTAAGCCTGTTGACTTTATTAACGTTATTAATAATATTAATAATGTTATTAGGCTCTATGAACATCCAGACAACAAAATTTACTAATTAGTCTATTTCTTGCTTTCCTTTTATCGTGGTTAAGTTAGGTTAAGTTGGTTTTAGGTTAGATTAGTCATTGTTGGCCCATTATAACCTCACTTAATCATAATATATACAAGTGCAGTCTATTTTCATTGTGTACCTTCCGGGCCCCAACCGCATCCATGGTAATCTGCATTTGTAATAGGTGTTAGATAGGTGCTGAAGAGTTATGTTCCACCCGCTACCCAGCGCCTCAAGTAGTTTCCTCTCTAGATTATCCTAGTTATGTATATACATACCTTCCCCACAGTTTAACTTCCACTTTCCTAATAACATTCTTTACCAACTTCCTGGCGGTGATCCCCTTGTTGGTTTCGATTGTTAGTTGTAAGTAAATAACATCAACAATTAACCAATTACCGTTTAAATAATTACCCACTGCAGGAAAATTCAAACAAATTAAACAAAGCCTAATCGATCGTAGTGATCGATTGAAGTGGGAGTAGATTCACTGCATTATATGGTGGAAAAGAAAGCACTATAACACCGATTAGGTCTCTATTTCGTATTTTTGGCTTCCCAGTTCGTATTTTTGTATCACAAAGTTCGTAATTCGAGGTCACCAGTTCGTAATTTGGAGTGTCAGATTCGTAAGTTGCGGCTCCCAGTTCGTAGGTTGGGGTCCTTAGTTTTTTTGTTGTAGCGCTGACTCGTGCTTTGGAATCCCGCGTTAGTATTTGGGCCCCAGATTCGTACTTTTGTCTTTTAACGTCTTTTTCTTCAGTTGTCGCTCTCTAACCTTCACTTTTACTCCTTAGTGAAGAATACTCCCCCCCTCCCAAGAGAACCTAATTTCGTCTTAGAATGAAGACAGATGCCGAAGAAATGCGTGGCTTCCTGGTTAGTAGCACCCGAATTATCACTCTTGTAGCTACCAGGGGTACGTAACTTCCAAAAGTTTTCATTTCTCCCAACTTCACTACTTTCTTTATGAAGTTCTTCTCAAATACCTTTGTGCTCTTGTTGGTCTGCGCTTTAGTCGCCATAAATCCCTTTATTTTTTCTGGAGATTCAATTCACCAGAATGCACCAAGTAGTCAACTCCCGAAGAAAAGACTTGTACGACCTCTATTGAAACATACATAAAGACCGACAAAATCCAGTTCCCCAAATTGTGTACGGTAACCTACAGTTCAAATTTGAATGAATAACACGAAGTTATTAGCAAATAAGCAATTTACTCGAAAAAGTTGTGTCCGAAATGATCCTAACGGCAGCCAAAACAAATTTGTATTGGAAGATACGATTATATTAATTATCAGCGGAAATCATTCGCATAAGTTATAAGTAATTAGTAGGTAGCATGAAGGCGATTACTTTGGATGATTCCTTGACATCTCCTGTGAAAAGAAACGAATCAACTGTTGACACTCTTGCTCAGTAATCTTACCCTATTCAACTTAAAGAATTTCGTTCTTGAACTGTTTTGGGATTCCTCAATTTACCTCCACCTCTCTCCGAATGTCTCCCAAACATTTTAAATGGGATTCAGGTCCAGAATCTGTGCAGACCATTTCACCACAGTAATCTGCTTGTCGTGAAAGGAGGGCTTCACCGAATTGGCCATGTGGGATGGAGCGTTATCCTAAATGAAAATTGCTGGGTAGGCTTCGGAGGCTCGCAGATGGGGTCAATCAAAGCATGGTGTCGCTGCAATTCATTGTACACATGTGCATTTACTGCCGTGCCACCTAAGCGCTTCCTACACCAAACTTCACACTCGTTTTGGTGCAATTCACAAATAATCTCTCGCTTGCTCTGCAAACGAACAAACCTCTTGCTATCTGAGACGAACAAAGTGAACTTAGATTGGCCACTGAAGTGGATTTAATCCATTGGCCATCCGTCCATGTAATATGTTCAATGCCAAATGCAAGATGAGACTTCTTGTTCTTCGACCTAATCAATGGCTTGACTGCGTGCGTACGAGTGTGAACATTTTCCCATTCCACCATACGTGACACATTTGCCTGGAGACGTTGATGGCGAAAATCTCACTATTCTCTCGATAAATATGCTGCAACTGGCTTGAAAGGGTCTTTCTTGTCAAGTTGGGTAATGGCTTTGTCTTCCTTTACATAAATCTGTTGTCTCTTAGATTGACCGAATATTATGATTATAGTTTTTCAGAGTTTGACAGTCTCTGCGGTGGCTCCATTTAAATGACCATCTTTGTGTCGCAGCTTTACGATCAGTTTGCAGAGAGAGAGAGAGAGGGAGAGGCGTGACTGACAGATTTCTTAGGCATGTTAACTGGCCGATATATGGCAAGAGAATGGCCTAACCTACATGAAGTTGAACTGAAGTTAGTTGTTAAGCAAATAATGCCGATTCTTTCTACAAGAATAATAGACTTTCGGATCATTTTGACACATCAACTTTTCTAGTAAATTGCTTATCTGCTAATAACTTGGATTTTCTCTGGCAAAAGTTATGAATGATCTGATAGAAATACAGGGTTGTTATCTTTTTGGACGGTACTGTATATACAGACCTTCTTTTCAGGTATGCGTTCGCATGTGAGCTCCCAATCATATGATACATATTTTTCTTAATTCTAATTATCATACAGTGTAAAATCCAATTTCATTTGCCAAACATTTAAATTTGCAACATAACATTAAATTTTATTGATTATTCTCCTTCATTATTTTGTCGTTTTTTTTTTATTTCTGATCATCGCATAAAACAACTTATTTTATCTCTCAACAAACATTACTTTCTCAGTTATATTTCAAAAAATTTTCAAAATAATTGAATACTGAATACTTTCTGTTACTGGTTTGGAGAAGATTTATTCCTCAACTCTTTATATGATCCCAGCACGCTATGTACATAGCTCATTTGCCAATTTCATTTATGGTAGCAAGCAAACTATGTTAATTTTTCAATTTCCAAACCGCCTCAACGATTCCACAATTCCGAATGAAAATTTGATCAGTTAGACAACGTAAATAACAAAAGGCTACAGGTGAGAGTCGAATTATTCATTAAACTTAAATCAGGGAATAAACTTGCGTGTGTCAATATCTATACGATACGCAGTCACACACATCGCCCGGTGCACAAACATACGAATACCCACAAATTATTCTGCATGCGAGAGGATAATTACACGAGGCGATATATATATATTTTAATAAATATCGTTGATTGTCCTCCCCGCGCCCCAACTTCTTTCTCTTTCTTGTCTCTAACCCCATCTATCTCTCTCTCTTCTTGCCCCATCCCCCGACTCTAACCTCTCTCTTGCTTTTCCCTCCCGGGCCCCAAACACTCTCCTTCTCGCTGTGTGGGTTCAAGTTTGCGAACATTCTTCAAAGTGATAATATCAGTAATTACAGTTGCTATGTAGATAATCTTAGCCTTAATATTAATTTTCCTATCCCGCTATTGAAATATCGAAAAGATGCTTAACAGATGCGCTTTCAACCCCAAAATCTTCCAGCATTTTCTTCAGATCGATTTTCCTTGGGGGGGAAAAAATCACTCGAAGGATTATTTAGAAATCTCGAAGTCGATGCCCGTTGCTAGCTTGCACCCTCTTCCAATTCTGAATTATGAAACCTAAAGAGTATTTTCAAGTTATAAATACAATTTTAATACGTCAAATGTATTCTAAGCATAAATTTAATGGGAATCAATAAAGATTTTTTTTACTTTGTTTTTGATTATTTTTTTTATTTCTGAGAAGGATTCTTACAAGTTAGAAGTCGAAGACCTGAAATTATTACTTATAGTTTTGCGTTATGTTTGAAGTCGACCATGATGGTGGTGATATTGGTAGCTCTCCACACTCGAGGGTTGTTGAAGGATGGTCGAGGACGAGAACAACGTTGTCTATTTGTTTCAAAATAGTATATAATTATATTCGCTCACTGGTAATTATTTTTTATTAGATATTTTTGTTTTTTATTATTTTTCATTTATGCGAGATTCGGTGTTTTTATGCGGCACGGTTGGCATGGCCCAGGGGAAAAGGAGATTAATTGGCGTTTGGAGGGTGATGAGTGTGCGTATGTTAGAGCTTATATTTGTACATACATATCCTCTTTTTTCAACCAAAATACAATAACCCTTGATCCACAAATTAAACCATGCTAATATAAGAGGGAGAAAGAAACGTAAAAATGTCCAAGAGTAAAACACGAATAAATAAAAGTAAAGATCGATGCAACGGATCGAGAATAATAAGAAATGTCACCTGTGTCCTATCAGGAGCCTCGTATGGACTCACTACGTAACCTGGACCCTCCACAAAAGATTATGTCTACTTGTATATTGAGGCGTTGATATTAAAATATAATTATCATGTGTGTGCTGCCGCTTGCGTGCGTGTACGTGGTGCATTCACTGAAGCATGAAAATATCCGTAATCACTAACGTTTTTCTGAGGTGTAAATCTTGAGCCTCGGTTATCACTCTCCGTCGTAAAAACCAATAAAAAACGACCCTTTCTTATGCCCAAGACGTTAATTATAATGATAGGCTGAGAAGCTCGTACAAACAGTCTCCATTGGCCCAACTCACCGAGAGCGACGGGAGGGTATACATTAACGCTGTCAGTCCCGAGCCGAAGTATGCAACTCCCCCGCGCCTGCCCAGACTAAATACAAAAGGAAACACGGACTAATAATGTATACAGATAGTGGCGTTTTAATTATTTAAGGTAAAACCCAAAGGCTCATCTTTGGTCTAAGAAGTTAGAGAAGGGTCGCGACCATCTTGAATCTCCCTACCCAACTCCATTTCGCCACGGAAGTAAGTTTCCTAAAGGAGGTTACAGAGGAAGTAGATGCTAACTCAAGCCAACTTGCAACGTTGCCCATCATGCTGCAACTACTAATACTACTAACAATAATGATAGTGAAACCACTTATAAATATCGGATCAGTTGTTGTTTTTGTTGGGGCCACTATTGGCATCACATTAGGTCAGTAAGATCTACTTACTTTTAAAAGCTTTGATTTCCCTCCGAATCCAACAAAGGCATCGACTGCTCGAGGTAAATTTGGAGGACGTTGAATGTATTATCTTTACTTTGGAGGATTATACGGGAAAAATCTGAGTTTGAACTTTATTAGAGTAAATAATTAATTTAACAATATTAATTGAATATGCAAAATAATATGGTAAAATAAAAAATGTAATTATTCAGTTTGAATGTAAATGCTAGTGAGAATTAATTTACTATTTATTGCGCAGAATATATCTCTTAACTTTTGGAACTGTGAAAACAATAAACAAGAATTTATAACTATGTTTTTCATAGAATATTAAAGTTAGCGACATAGGCGCGGGGCGAATTAAAGGGGCTTTGGGTTCGATTCTGTCCTACGAAAAAGAAGTGAGGAGCTAAGTCGGAGAATTGAGAAGTATTATGCGAGGGTCCTTAAGAAAATTAAGAGAACATGATATAGTGAACCCTTAAACAAATTGCCAAAACATGATGTGACTGGCGGTAAAACAAATTGATAAAGCATGATGTGGGAGGTTTTTAAAGTAATTGATAGAGCATTATGTGAGGGAACTTTTAACAAAGTGATAGATCTGGCATTTTGATAGTTAATCAAATTGACCACCAACTACTTCTGAGCTCAAATAATGAATTTAGGAAATATTTTTGCCGTAAAATACACCATTGCGTATTGGAACCAAATCAAATTATTAAGCTTTAAGGCAGAATTAATACTGAAAATTCCAATGCTTATTAATCAGAATCGACCCATGTGCATTTCACCTGCTTTGATCTTCTTCTTTTTTTCTCCTCAAATATTTCTTTTATTATTTAGTTCTGCGCATCAAAAATATTCCCTATAATTTGATCATCTGTTGTCTCATCTTACAGAGGGATTATCTTTATTAACCTCACAACCTAATTTTCCAAAGTCTAAGTAAGTAATTATAAGCAATATTAGAAGGCTACTAAAACACAACAATAAAACAAGTAACTTATCTCACTTAACCACTTGTAAATATAAACCAATTCTCAGTTAATCTAGAAAAGAAGTGCCATCTTTTTTTATTTTAAGATGGCGTATCTTTACTTTAATATGTCATCTCTAGCCTAACATTAGTACCACTACTACCTCACTAATCGGTGCTCGAACTTCAATCCTTACTCTCTTTCTAACCTTGTGTTACAAAATTAGACTTAAAACAGAGTTAGAATTTTGATATTTCAAACGTCTTTCTCACGGGCTTAGGAATGAAGGATGTGTGGAATATAAAAATAGCTTGCGTTTACAGCGTTCGCTACGAACAAGGACGTATTTATGTATGTGTATGTATCGTACGTTAAATAAACCATACTTTAATGAGAACGCAATTATCCACCTTGCTAATGCAGCTATGTACATGACTAAAAGTGTTAGAGATAGTTTTGTATAATCACGATGCTACTGTAAAACTGTTTGGTCTTAACAATCAAAGTGGAATGCAGTGTGCAGTCAAAGTCACAACGCATGTTTTTTTTGTTGTTTTTTACCAAATCCTACCCGCCTTTATTAAGAAATTGGGCAAGTTCAGGAAAGACGGTGACCGTCCTGTTTAATCGTGCTCCAACGAATCTATTTCATCTCTCTTTCTCAAAAACGTCTTTTTGATGAACTTTCTGGTCAAGATATTATCATAAAAAATATAAGTCTCAGCATAACTTATAAACTTGGAGGCGATTTCATTTGTAACTTTGCCCAAGATACCACTAAACTCTCTTCACAAGTTGTACAAGAGTGATTTCCTCGTCAATATAAATTAACTCCTGCCAACAAAGACTATCTTTTCCATGACCTTTAACTTATATGCTTGTTCAGATTTTCTATAGCAGACCGTCTTATCCTAAATCAGTATTCAGTGCCAATATTAGGGAATATAACGTAAATATTCCGTGGGATTGTGGTCGTGCACTTTGATAAGGAACCTATCATCTAAAATTACTATAAATGTGTTATTCAATTGGATAGTTTATATTAAAGATTGCGCCGGCGCAATATCAAAATAAGAATGTATATTCTTTATAGTAGCAATCAGATAATCCGGATCGTAGACTTCCTTAGAAGATGTCTACATATAGACATAGCCTGGGCTCGCGAAGAATACAAATGATGACTCATCATATACTATAGTTCTTTCCCGTCATCAAATGTCCACATTCAATGAGCCAAACTCTTCTTATTAGCATATGGCTTGGCTTCGTTCTTTAAATATTAAGGACTTTAAATTATTCTATAGGGCGTTGTGAATGCCTCTCTAGGATCTTTTTGCAGAATTACGATCTTCAAGATAGAAATACCGTAGAAATTGTTGTTTGTGACGAACAAACATTCTATCTATTAGTACCTCTATGCTCCTGCTAAAGGAAAATTAACGATTCGTCCACAATTGATATCTGAAAAAGCTGGCCATTGTCATTTACAATCCAATTCAATAGCAACTAAAGTTATAAAACAAAATACTTTAACATAAGGAAATACTAACTTTGGAATATAATATTAAGTTGGGGGAAAAATTAGCCCTTATATCAATTCATATAATATGCTTAACAATTGTCAATATATATATATATATATATATATATATATATATATATATATATATATATATATATATATATATATATATATATATATATATATACGGGGGAAAAGTGTGCTTCGCTACTAAAATTGAAATTTAAAATCTAAAAAAAAGCAGCCATTATAATAATTTTAAAAAGGAACTCTAAACTATTTCCCCCCTTTCAAAAAATCACGTTGCTGAAATATAATTATAGAAGAAGATATATAAAAATAAATTTTCCGAACTTCACCATTTGTAATTCTCTGGGTTTTAAATAATTCACAAAATTTCGGTAACGGCCTTATGCTAAGAAAAATGTAAAGCGCACTTTTATCAGATTTAGTGTAGCTTCACAATTATTTATAAATTTATTATATGCAAAAGGCTAAAATGTAGAATATATAAAAAAATTAGGTCGTTTGCTCAAATATGCATTTCACATTTGTTTTAGCATACAGCCAATTTATATTTATTTAGGAACTTCACCATTTTGTTTTTCATCATCATCATCATCATCACTAACTCTATAATTTAAGAAGGGGATTTTTTTTTAGTATTTGAATAATAATTCCATCTTAGTTTGGTTATGACTCAGGTTTTTTTATCTAAGTTATTTCTAATAATTCTTTTATAATTTAAAAAAAAATGGTGAAGTTCAGAAATAAATATAAGTATTAAAATTTTGTGAAATTTTTAAAACTCAAAGAATTACAAATGGTGAAGTTCAGAAAATTTATTTTGATATATCTTCTTCTATAACTATATTTTAGCAACGTGATATTTTGAAATGGGGGGAAATTTAGTTTAGAGTTCCTTTTTAAAATCATTATAAAAGGCAAAGTTCAGAAATTTTTTAATAATTTAACCATGGCTGCTTTTTTTTAGATTTTAAATTTTAATCTTAGTAGCTAAGCGCAAGCTCCCCCCGTAGAGGGGGAGTGGACCAGCCATTGCCTAGCTTATATTATAAAAGAATTATTAGAAATAACTATGATTAAAAACATAAGTCATAACCAAGCTAATATGAAATTATTTTTTAAATAATCAAAAAATCCCCTTTTTAAATTATATATATATATATATATATATATATATATATATATATATATATATATATATATATATATATATATATATATATATATATTGAAAGGAGAAAAATTAATGAGGGGGGCAGTTAAATTATATATATATATATATATATATATATATATATATATATATATATATATATATATATATTGAAAGGAGAAAAATTAATGAGGGGGGCAGCTTACTATACAAACCGAAAGAATGGAAAAAAGTAAAATGCCAATATTTTCGATGGAATTGAAATAAATGATGAATAGGTAATTTGAAAGTAAGATAAATGATCGTAGATTATGTCTCTCTATTGCTTATTCCAAGATTTGGTGTTAGATTCTAATTTTTTTTTCTCTACTTCACACTCTTGTGGCCATTTTCCTCATTAATAATCTCGCTTGCTCGAGCAGCGAATCCAATCCATTAGCATTTCAGATTATCTCGGTTCCCAATCCACGAGATTGAATTTCGATCCATAATGAAGCATTGGGGAAATGGCCTCCAGAAAAGATTTGCAAATGAGACAGCATCTTTACCTTATTTGATTTGGCTTTTATAGGCGGCAATATCCTACTCTCCTCGAAACATGATCCATGCGCTTTATCCATGTGCCTCGTGCCATTGTCTTTAAACAAATAGCAACTAATATCAATTAGTTCCACGCTAACCAGTTTTTGTGAGTGCCTTTTTATTTTTCGATATAGCAACGATCATTGATGACAGGACAAAGACCGCGTTTCTTTCGGGACGTTCTAACTCACTCTTCACGTCATGAGAGGTATCAAGGGAGACATCCTTTATGGTAAGGTTGAATCAATTCGTTGGGGGGGGGGGGGATTTCTGAAATTTTCGACCCTCTTGACTCGAACCAAGGACTTCTGGTAAATCGCGCGACGAGTCTACTGCATGACGTGAGCTAGATTGAATTCAGTATGAAAAATTGCAATGTACTCAGTGATGGTATGTGGCTGGTATAGCAATAGGTAGCCACCTTCCTACTGCCCCAGGCAGGCTTTGGGGACGTTTTGATCCACGCCAAGCAAGTGACTCTATCCAATAGACTAATCTAACAGCACTAAAACAGAACTGTAACAGCTGGATATTTTAACCTTCACTGCCAGCACATTACACGGATCGTTTCCAGCCACCCGTAGGAGCACGCAGTATCTTACAATATCTTAAAATACCTAATTAATACAGTTATTTTTAGTGCTGTAAAATTGCTCTATTAGATTCAGTAACTTACTTGGCTCAGATAAATAACGTCCCCCAGGCCCTAGCCGATCTAAAGGGAATGTGGCAACTCATTGCTATACTAACTCGATTTAATTTAATTACTCATGTGTGACTAAGTGATTTTTTTTAAGGCACTACATATTATACACCAAACATGATTTAAATTATTATCAAATGAAAATACCGTTACTATTTATGACTTAGATTCAACAATCATATATTACTTTTTAAGTAAGCAATTTTATCAACTTATCTAAATTTCTTCATGTTTTGTAACGCGCTGATACGCAGCATGTGCAATCATTACAATCTAGAACATTATAAAAACGCAATTTATACAATTAAATAATCAAACAACATGAAAATAAGAATTACCATAGACATTTGACGTCTTTGCATTGCCCGTAAACCAAGACAAGAATGACACAGGTTTCTCCAAAACAAGGAATTTGACCAACAGGCCTTTGGTAATAATATGGAATTTTTAATCTAAACTAACATATTTTGATTACTTGTTTCAACTATCCCGAATTTAACCAGTAATTAGGATGAACTTGTCTTTATTAGAATTTTTTATTCACCATTTCAGAATCAGATGTTAATAGTCGACATCTGCCATTTTTGTGGAGGGGTAAACCTTAATCCAACTCACTTCTAATGTGTAAATGGAGAGAATTCCGCTCATTCAGGAGTTTTAAGGGAGAAAAAGAATTTTAAACCACTCCCAAATGCATTTGTTGATAGACAATTTTAGAATTGTTTTGATTGCAAAATATCATATTTTATTATACATATAAGCAATTTTGTAGTTAGATTTATATAAAATAGCCGCACTCTCAGAATTACCAGATTAACGATCGTGCAAAGAAAACTATGACGGCTATAAAACGAACAAGAGGAATCACCAAACAAAAACAACAATGAAACTTAAAATACCTAGGAAGTTTTGTTTTTTTTAATAAGCAAATATTAAACCAATTAGCCTGTAATACCAAGATCAAGATACGAGTACTCATCACTTCAAATTCAACCTTTCACTGATGGATCGGACCTAAATCAAAAGAGTCTTCGATTCCACCTCACCTTAGCCCCTAGATCAACTTCCACACTGGCGCAAAACAAGATGACTAATTCTACCTAATCCGTGTCTGTACATCTTCTTCCAGTAATCCCGAAGAACCACAATAACAACTATCAAGTATCATTAAATTTAGCTCCAAAAATATATTCAGAAAACGGATAGACCAATATTGAATGCCTTCAAAACCCTTTATATTCATATTAGTCTGTTCTCCTTTTAGCGACAGCGGGAAATCTTAGCCTTAGAATATTTAAACGAATAATTAGAATGTATTAAAAAAACATTGGAGAAAATAATGCATAATTTCACGGTCAATTTGCTATCACGAAAAGAAATATTTTCCAAATTTCTGGGAAGAATGTTTGGTCAACAAAATTAAGAAAATTCTCTCGATCCGCCGATAATGACAGAGATAATTATAAATTGCGCCATTAATGCAGTATGGAATTATGAAGAGGATTTTGCTTGCTCGTTAGCCTACGAAATATTACGCCAAGATCGCCATGATAAAATTGCTAATAATCACCAAGATTATACCACATAACTCGCAATTTTTATGTTATATATAAAGATGAAAATAATAATAACATAACTAACATTTCTTTTACAACTATAATGGGGGTTAATAACAATAAATAATGAACCCCCATTTTAAATTCATGAGAAATCATACAAATATTTAATCACTAGCAACCCAGTCATAAAAAGTCACGTCAGTAATTAGAGAATAATTATAATTATTACTATTGACTTTGGTAATATTGAAACGTATGAATTACTTGAAATTCCTAACTTTTTTAATAAAATATATTTCACTTTCAAATAGAATTCGAATTTACATAATTAAAAAGACAAACAAAGTACAAATGTGCATTATTATATTTAATTTATAAAGGTTTCTCTATTCACTAATGGTCTTGGTGTATTTTTTTCATTTTGGCCAAGCTTTAATTCTATTAATTTTGAGTTAAATCTTCAAAATCTAGAGATTTGAGGTTAAGGACAATTACAGCTCTCAAAAATCCTGGCACACATTTTAAAGCTCTGGAGCATCTTGGCACACATCGTCAAGCTAATCCTAAAAGCAGCAGTTGTTCGCACGAAGCAAGATCTTGGTCGTACCTCTGGAATCGCTCTGTCCTCTTAACAAACCCAATTCGCCTAGGAAACTTGCCTCAGTTTGCACCAGGAAGAATTTCTAGAGATCTGCTCCTCCCCCCTGGAACCTCGCACTTCGAGTAGGCATATTTCTTATATTGTGTAATGAAACTGATATTGTTAGTTTGCACAAGTCTATTTCCTAGTTGCAGTTTTGAGGTATTTTTATTTTCAACCAAATTTTCCAGTTATAGATTTAACCGCGGATCTCCACGGTCTAGTATCGATTTCATTGCAAACCTACTTTAATCCGATCGAGGGGTCACTGGTGCATATCGCAACCGGTGCAAAGACCACCCAAAATGATACTCCATCCATCGACTAACCACCTCCGACATGATCATTCTAGACTCATCTAGGTAAGGGGATTTCCACTTTGCTAATTCATAGCCCACATAAATCAAGAAGATTTAAGTATGGCCAAATATATTATTGAATAAATTTCTATCTTTCACTCTCTTTCTTTATTTTCTGTCTCTCTCTTTCTTTCTCTTTTTCTTCCTCGCTCTTTCTTTATTTCTATCTCTTTTCCTCACATCCTTTTTCTTTCTCATTCTCTTTCTCTCTCTCATTCTATTTCTCTCCCATTCTCTTTCTATCTCATTCTCACTCTCTCATTCTATCGCTCATTTTCTCTTTCATTATTTCTCTCATTCTCTCTCTCTCTTATTTTACCTCTATATCTATCTTTCTCTCATTCCATCTCTATCTTTTTCTTCATCTCGCTCAAGAAGATAATTACAGTGCATTCTTTAAAATTTCCCCTACAAATCAATTTTAAAATTAATTATTTGAAAACATTCCAATAAATAAACAAATAAATGATATTGAACAACAAAATTAAAAAAAAACAAACTCCAAGACTCACATGGAGAAAACCCCCCGAGAAATAATAGACCCTGATAAACAAAAACAAGCTAAATTTAATTTGGCGTATATTTGGGAGGGACTATTATTTTGTAAGAGATCATTCGATTAAAAAACGAGATAAGAAAATTGAAATTGATTTTCGTGCCGCAGAACAACGTGTACGCCTAGATATATCCTCGATGTAAGCAAGCGTGTGTTCATACCTTATATTTATTTTTTTGCATAAATGAAGAAAAACGTCATATACTTTATTAATCATTCACAAAAGCATGTTTCTTTGGGAGAAAATCTTTAGATTGCGAACTACCTGTCATCCAAGCTTTCATACATACATTAACGCTCGCTAAACGGTTGATGGATAAGGTTTGCAATATCATTGTAATAGTGTACAGATTTATTAATGGGAAAATAGATTAGGTTAGTAGATTTCTTGCGTAGATGTGTATAGAAGGAAGCCAATAGATGTAAACTTACTCTATGATTGAGTTTTCTCAGATTTACTCACGAATAATTCTAATCAACTAATCTCATTTGTTGAAGATTCCATTCCAAAATGTTTTAAGGTCATGAGTAATCAATTTAATGTAAATTTCTGATTTTATTATTAATAACTACCTCTTAGTTTCTAATAATTCATCTTTTATTATTTTACGATACTGAGAAATCGGGAAAAATTAGCCTCTATCAAAGCGGCAATCCATATAATATGGTGAGGAAGATTTCGCTTGTGTATAATCGGGCTAAATTCATTTTCGGAATTTAAAATTGATACAATACATTTACCGAATAATTGAAATAGAATTCAATATGATAGCAGTATCTTCATATTTCGTTATCGAATTTCAGCTATTTTTCAGGATTTGTTTGAAGTCTGCACATATGTTTGCAAATGAATAAGCTAATAATCTCAATTCAGTGCGAAAAATAGCTGAGTAATATAAGAATAGGTGAGGAATTTCACTTTCTTATGTTCAGTAGTGACTCAGGAAAATGAGTGATTGAATGTAAAATATGTTATCTACGGTTTTATAGTGGTTTTATTCCGATTGCAGACTGTTGTAATTAAAAACATCAATTTATTGCTAAAGTAATGCGCATTTGGGGCCTTTTTTTAATTTAAGAGTTCCTATGTACGTCATGGGTATAATGAGCTTGGATCAAGTGTTGAGTATTGAGGAAACTCATCATGAGTTGACTAAGGTAGATACAATGTACAATTGCATCCTGGCTTAAAGGATACACCAATGCATTCTCTTTCGCCGCTGACTTGTTCGATTCCCGGAGGAAGCTGTTTTTTTTAACGATTCGTTAGTTGTGATATTATTTAAGGCTTATTTCCCCCCCCCCCCCCAAATATGAATGTATTCATATGTCAATACATTGTCATTTATTAAAAGTTTTATAATTAGCATTGGATAATAGTTTCAGGCATTTTACTTCAATCCTTATTTGGGGTGGTTTTAATTCCTTGTAAATATCTTACATTTTTATATAAATGATTTTGCGACATTGATAACACACCTATTCTGTTATCATTAGTAAAATACCTGATGAATTAGGATAGATAGACATATATATGCAGAGCTAAAATATGTATATTTCGGCGATAGCTAATTATTTGATAGTAACAAATACGAATACATCATAATTTACACGCAGATATCGTAGATCTTTTACACGCAAGAAAAATGAATTATCGACGGACCACCAATGTTATCGTAGATGAATAAATAGATACACATTAATAGTATGTAGGTATAATAAACGGGCTTTTTTTTATTTCCCACAATCAATTACGATTATAAGAAAATGTTTCGAAATTTCAATTACTCTCCAGATAGAATGATATAAGTTAAGGGGAGGCAACAAAAGAATGATATTTCTTTGATGCGGAGAGAGAAAGAGAAGTGTAAAAGGCTATCCATCATCGACAAATGGGACCTCTCATTAACGAGAATTTATTAAGAGTTTGAGAGACTGGCGCTGGCGCACAACCTGCCGCCAGGGGATTTTTGAATAGGCAAAGCTTGCGTGCTGTCGGCGGCTTTCGGCCAGCGAACCCGTCCCTGGCTTGGAATGCGAACGCGCCAGAGAGGCAGGGAGACGGAGAAGGAAAAAGTGGGGGGGGGGGGGGTAGGGTTGCTCCCACTCTCCTTTAAGGCCCGTGATTTGTACACGCGAGAACATACGTATGGGATAGGCAAATAAAACTCACATCACCATGAGAGACAGGCAGACGTGTATATACACACTGCATATAAAAGACTGACAGAGAAGTGAATACCTATACAATACACCATCAAGTGTTGGACAGTCAAATATAAACCCATTCATGCATACAAACTCTCAGACACACATTTGACAGATAATGTTCACATGTACACAACTCTCCAAGGGATGAAATACATTTGTACATAAACTGTGTATCGTACTCTATTGCAGGTCAAATTTGGGGCTGATACTTTGAATATTAAACATTGTACAAACGTGAAACTTAGTCTACTGAAATATCCTAGGTAGGTACGTACACAGTAAACATTTCAATCGTATTGATAAGATACATACAAAGTTATGTTGAGTTATGTATTTTGATGTGTTTTCAACTGTGTCACGTTTTATTGCAGGTGTACGAAAATGCCAATTTAAGGTAATGAAACAAAGTATTATCGTTATATTACCATTTTGTTGTAATAATAAAACACGCTACCGAAGAATAGCCGCAAAAGATATGAAACAAACACAATTAAATTGTGGGTGCTGTAACTTCCTTGTTTAGAAATGACATCAAACAGTCTTTAGCTGTTAGCCGACTAATTATGGTACCAGCATCTGTTTTGATCTTTTCCCACAGAACATCCTTCGATTAAAACTGGATACCTCCTTCATACACTTTTCTCTTCATGATCAACCAGAACTGTTCATAAGTGATTGGCCTGTGATTCACAAAGTTGCGAGGTACGAAATTGTATCCTTGGCTGAATGCGAATGAGCATTATCATGCATAAAAATCAATCGCCGTCGACGTGAGAGTGGCTTGACACCTTCTGGAACTTGAAAAGGCCTGACAAGCTCATTTCCTATGATTCCTGCCCAAAACATCACACCACCACCTCCTTGTTGACGCCGAATGCGATGCAGGCGAGAGGCCCCAAGAGGTACCTAAACTTTGGGGCCATCAAGAATAGCTCTGGCCTCATCCGTGAAGAGGACATCTTGGAAATTGATCTTCATGTACTTCCGTGCCCAATCAATACGCTTCTCTTTGTGATTCTTGCTCAGGATGGGTCTAACAATGCACTTAGCACTTCTAATCGTCTCTTTAAGGATACTAAATTTGGTGTTTATGGACAAAGGAGCAACTCTAGCACTTTCAAATATGGCAGCATTTGTGCTACCGAGGTCTTTTCTTACTTGTCTAACTATTTTTCGGATGTCACGCTGGGACACACTTCTTCTAGTACCTTTACCTGGCCTCAGTTTGGTGATGGGATTTTCCACATACGCCTTCAATGTTCTTGCATCCCAAACAAGCTCTTGGGCTAAATTCTCCAACAGGTAAGGCTTCTGCAAAACCTGCAACAATCCACGCCTTCTCTGTAGCTGTCAAACGTCGTTTTAGGGGCATGTCATACACCTCCAATAAAGCGACACATTTGAAAGCACATCAAAATACATAACTCAAAATAACTTTGTATGTATCTTATCAATACGATTGAAATGTTCACTGCGTACATACCTACCTAGGATATTTCAGTGTACAATGTTTAATATTCAAAATATCAGACAAAATTTGACCTGTAATAAAGCGTGATACACAGTTTAAACAGAAATTCATTGCATTTTATGACAGTTTTTAACTTTAATAAATTATAGTATGATATCCATTTAGTTTATGTAATCCAATGAAAGAAGAACCAGTGGGGAATGAAAGACAAAATTAAAACGGCCAAATCCTTAGAACCACAACAACAAATGTAATTTTCTGTTTCGTATGTGTTAAATTGTTAGATATTCAAAGCTAATGGACAAATTATACAATCACGTTGCAGGAAAATATATTTGAAGATCCTGAACATGTATGCCACACATTAACTGCTTAGTTGGGCCATATTTAGCCTTAATCAGAGAAGCAATACGTTGAGCGATGCTTTCTATGCAGTTAATGCAGTTGGTTTGTACCTGATTATCAAGATTGTATAGCTATATTAGCATTTCTATTGACTTTGACTTGGTAGTTATGGAATCTTTTAATTTTTCTTTTAACTATCTCGTTTAAATTGTATAGCGGGTTCATATCAGGTGAGTTACCTGGCCAATCAAAGATAGGAAAGTTTCGTGATTGCGGAAATTATTTGGCAAGATTCGGCATCCTGCAAATAATGAGATTATTCTTTATTCTAACTCAAGCCACATATCTGAACAATGAGTTTTGTTTCAAAGCCGTTTCAATAATGATCTTGCCGTATGGTATTTACAACAATAGGTGGCCACTAATTACAGACCAGACTATCACAGAGGTTTAATGGTATTTACAAATAGTCTGAAAAGTTCCTCATTGACACGTCTTAGAAATTGCGCTTTGTCATACATTATTTGAAAAACGGATTACTGAATCAAAACTGTAAAAAAGGAAAGTTACAAATTCTTGAGTATGGATATTATGGGAGGCGGTTGAATATTGAATTCACGTATTATAAGGTTTGTCACAAAAATCTCAACTTCCTCTGGATTAGTTTTATGCATCGACAGCCGAGCATATTTTCCTGAAGGTTGACCCGATTGGTAAATGTTAGACTAGTCTTTTTCCTGGACAGCGCTCTCTCTCTCTCTCTCTCTCTCTCTCTCTCTCTCTCTCTCTCTCTCTCTCTCTCTCTCTCTCTCTCTCTCTCTCTCTCTCTCTCTCCCTCTCTTTCTCTCTCTCTCTCTCTCCCCCCTCCATCTTTCTCTTTCTCTCTCTCTCTCTCTCTCTCTCTCTCTCTCTCTCTCTCTCTCTAAGGATAACGAGACTGACAATTTGTCAATTTTAATTCTTGTTAGAACTAACAACATTCGGAACTGTATTCAAAATCTTCTTCATATCACACAAATAAAAATTGCTCGAACTCACCAATTCCCAGTCATCTGCAGTAAAGGACCATTATTCTCCTGCCCACTTTAACGCTTTCCACTCTTTAGGGGTCAACTTGGATTTATTTCTTTGTCTGTAACCTTTTTCTTGGTCTAGTCTCCTCAAAGTTCTTGAAGATATTACAATATTGTCCTGATTCAATTCCTGTTAAGTAACTCCAGTGTTAATCTACGATTGGTTAGTCGGTTCTTTAGAATTAACCTCAGTTTGGGGGGTTGTCCATTTTCTACCACAATTACCTGTCAATAGTACTTCTCGACACTTTCAGATTTTCAGTTAACTTTCTCAGAGAATAAGCCGTTTATCTTAGTAATGCATTATGTTTTTTCTATGTTGGCCTTAGTTTGGCCCAATTTTCTCAAAAAAAATTATTGAATTTTAAAGAATTTCTAAAAATATCTTATTATTTTTATAATAAATTTCCAAACAACTATAAACATCCATCAATAAGAAATTCACAAGATTAATACTAACGCCACTAAACAGCGATAAGAAAATACAAACAACTCTTCACTACCACTATTAGAATTTTACTTAGCCTGGTACAGAAGGAATTTGACCTCTCATATGAATCACTCCTCGTTTCCTTACCTCTAAGTATCTGACTGAATATCTTATCACTCAAAATCATTATCATAACTCAAACTAACATTAATCCAGGTATGGTTAACCCAGACCTTTCTCAACTCAAATAAGTCATATTCAAAGTTCACGCAAAGTTCTATAATATTTTGACCACCCTAAGTATAAAAGTAATGAATAAAAATTTCATCTTTAAAAGTTGAAACCGTGAGTCTGTGAAACCCCCCAAAACTGATGTCTACCATACACTTGTCCAGAGAGTATTAATACCTTTACGTAATACAAAAACCTCTCGTTCTATTTCTTAAAACGTTCATTGCAGGTTAACGGAATTTCTATAGATACATTGGATCAGATATATTAATAGACACACCCACAAAATTCCAACAAGTTTGATAGACAAATAAAGTAATGACACTATTTTTATGAAAATTTGCAATAAATAAGTATTCATACATTATATATACACCTCGACTCAATGTTTCTTGAGAGCCATGTGTAGTACACTTGCGAATCCAGCGTGGTGACCCCGCCGGAGAGTTCTGGGTTCAAGTACCCGTATTTCTTTGGCGAGGTCAAATCTTAATGACCTTTAAATGTTTCTTCTGGACCAGATTAATTTAGGTGGATGGGGAGAAGTGCTCTGTCGATTATGACCTCACTAACGCAACCCTCCCTTCCCTTCATTACTCAGGAGGGTTTTGGATCCCCCCGGTCTTTAAGCCCCGCAAGTAATTCACTCAGGCTATTTCCTTTTCGCGAATTTTTAATTCCCCTATCTTCATCATTTTTTGCCGAACATGTCGACAAAGATGCCCTCCTTAGTTTTCCCGTTATTATTTTTTAATGAATAGAAATGGCTTCATTTCAGACCAGATTATTCTCTCATTATGTCTGGATACTCTTTTCATGCCCTCCTTTCCTCAACGCCGGCAGGTGGATCTGCCGCTATCCGCGGCTTCGACAAATTTTCATATCCTCTAATTTCACCACTTCTTTTACATATTTCTCCTTTCAAATTTTCTAGCGAAGTTGCCCTCGTTAGTTTTCACTCTTAGTTTTAAATAATAATAATAATAACGTCCCTACAAAGCCCTTCTGGCTCGTCGCCACAGGGAAGGAGCACGGATCGTCTCTCAACGCGGAAAGGTTGTAGATTAAGGAGAGTTGCGCAGCCACCTTATCCCTCCTACCCCTTTTAGTCGACTTTATTTTCACTTCCCCTAACTTTATCATTTTATGAGTCGCTACAAAATTTTAGGGCGGAGATGCCCTCGTTGGTTTTTACTTTACGCCAATGAATGAGAACTTTCATCTGGAGACATCTAACTATTCTACTCATATCACCATTCAGCCTACATTCAGATGGGGTTTGGTAGAGACTTTGAAACATACCCTTCATGGACGAAATCGTGCCCAGGTGGAGTTCTCAAAAGGAACGAGACGACCCACGTATTTAATTCGTGCGCTTTGGGTACGAACTTTGTATGAAACATTAGTCCAGGTAAAAAGTCCTGAACAAATTCTAGGGACAAAGCTCAAAGTAACAAAAGCCAAGGACAAAAATTAGGAACAAATTCCAGGGACTGATGACACAGATAAAGTCCAGGAACAAAGGCCAGGGACAAAGTCCAAAGACAAATTCCAGGAACCAAGTCTCGGAAAAAAATGAAGGGACAAAGGAAAGGGAGAAAGTTCGGAGACAAATGCCACAAACAAAGTTTAGGAACAAAGGCCAAAGACAAAGGCAGGGACAAATTCCAGGAACAAATTACCCAGGACGAATTAAATGGACAAAACCTTTTGTTGGTCTTCTCTCAGTTTTCTGCATTATTTACCAGCATCATTCTATGTGACCTGTTTCATTTCGCTCATTTTTTCCCATTCGAAATAATTAGTCCAGACTCCATCGTCCAGGTTTCATTTCCTTCCACACTAATTAATCAGTTTAGGGGCCTCAATAACATTATATAATTTCATTTTCAATAATATGTCCTGTGGCCCAATATCATTATATACAATATCATTATATACATAATATACATTTATTTTAATGCCCGAAAATTACATTGTTCTGTCGTATTACTTAGATTTAATTATTATTCCAAATACATTGACGATCACCCGTCGTTGCGACGAAGAATGGCTTCTTTTACCTTTTACCTTTAGGAGCTTCCAATTGAATTCTGATGATACGAGTAGATGAATAGGAGAAATATTTTAAAATGGTGTAAAGATTTCCAAGTCATTTGAGGAGGAGGGGATGGGGCGAACCAGGTCGCTCATTCATGTAACTATATTTCAAATTTCCGTTCTCTTATCTACGAGTGTCTCCTTTGTCCTTTTCTCTCCGTTTTACCAAGTTTGTCATTGTGAACTTTATAAAGTACAAATGTACAAGCAAGAAATTTCTCAGTTAAAAAAACTATAGAGAGCTTAATACAATGAGCGTCGTATTAACATAGGAAAATAAATGCTTGAATCTTTTTCAATACTAGAAATGGTTCTTTCTAAAGAAAAGCGTCCAACCATTGTTGCTCTGCATCAGAGAGGCTTAAAATGAAAGGATATAATGGCTAAGGTAATGCATCAAAGACTGCCATCTTAAGGATTATTAATGACTTTAAAAGATTGGTTACACCCCAGTACAGAAGTCTTCTACTAGCTCAAGAGATTCAAATGAAAGGCAAGATCGCTTTCTGGTAAGATCCCTGTTCAAAGATCTGGTTGCTTCTAGTACCACACTCGACCACGTTTGGAAAGTGGCTGGTTTTAATGTGTCAGCACTTTCACGAGTTCTGTGTTGTGCCCACAGTTTCTCATTCAGACACTCTCCATGTCTGAGGGTGCTTCTTATCTAAGGGAGCTACAGCACTAAATATCTTACCCGAGAACACTCTCATGAACTCAAAATGGTACAAAAGCCTGCTTCATCAGCATCTTTTCCCAACAGTTCAGGCCCAATTTGGAGATAATAACTGTATTTTTAGCATGATGGTGCACTTTGCCCCAAAGCAAAAGCAATAATAAAGTTCTTGGCTCAAAATAACATCGAACAGTTTGCGACATTGTGCCAGAAATTTGCCTTATTTGAACCCAGAGAGAATTATTTGGTGATAATCAAATTGGCGGTTGATAAATACGTAGAAGCTATCCAATTGCAAGCAATTTCAGGTGCTTATTGAACATAAATGGAGGAACATCAGTCAAAGTTGGTCTCCAACATTCCAAAATAAATTGAAGCAGTCATGATGAAGAAGGGACATCATTTAAATATTGAATTCGCGCATCTGTTAACTGTATTTATTAATAAAATTTCCTTATATGAAGAAATATAATAGTCTCATAGCTTTTTGCTATGACTGTAGTCTAATTAAGTTGAGATCATTTCTTTAAGTCAGATTTGTATATCTTTAGTTCCATCTACTGTAAGTCACTAACTTTGAATCTCGAGTCTTTTGCCCCGAAGCCATATTTCACCAATTGGAGGAGGAAGATCACTTTGAGTGTTTGAATATGTTGCCATCGGTGATACCTTTATTGATTTTGAGGATCGGTGTAATAGAATTTTATTGAAGCTCAAATTTAAGATGACAATTTAGGAAGCTTTTGAATTTGTGTGTATATATAAATGCCAAGAGGATGACAGTTTTATGCTAGCGCTTAATGTACATAGACTGCATGTGAATAAAAGGGAAGCAGAGCTAGAAAATGAGGTAGGTAGATTGTTTGGAACCACCCGTGTAGTTTATTTAATGATCCAAATTTATTAAATCTATCTACCACTCATTATAATTCATTCGTGATCATTCTATTACTGCTTCACTTTTTTTTATTCCAACTTCCGCCTATTGCAATCAGGCACCGTTTAAACATTGCAAATCTCACTTCCACACACAATATTCTCAGGTTTACACATTCGTACTTACATATTTCATTATGCTACTCACTCGTTTATTCCCCCCTTTACCATTCATACCTGATCGCATTCTATTTAATCTAACCCACACAAAATCCCCATTGTCTTTCATGCTCTTTTTCACACATCCACTATATACTTTTTTCAATCATCGCATAGATCCTTTACATTCCATACAACAACTCGATACACGCTCTGACGTTGATTAGCTGGAATAACTGAACGGGGTCTTGAACACGCCAACTCATTTACGAGATAAGTTGATACGTTCGCGGAAGATTAAGCTTCCGGGACGCGGCTTCTCTGACCCGTGGTCCGTATCCGGACTTATCGCCTTTTACGTTAGGCACGGGAAGATGATCTCGGAATTCTCCAGCCGCATATAATAACAGAAATGTAAATCATGTTAAAAGTAAAGGTAAATGTAACATCAACATGTTCTTTTGTGTGATGATCTCACATATACAACATGTATCTACATATAATTAAAATATAATTTGCACTTCATTAACAAAATTGTATCAAAAGCGAGATCCACATTTTAATGCCCCAAAACAAGAAAGAAGGCGCCAATAAAAATTGGCAGCAGGTAAAGGAAAGCGTCTCTAAAGTACCCAAGTAGAGTTGAGCGTCCCCCAAACGTTCAAAGTTATTTGAATTATGTAAGTATGAAAATTTTGTTCTCTTTTTTAGGAAGCGTTGCAATGATGTTCGAGAAATTCCAAATTGACTGGAACGTATCCTAGTTGACGTTTGTGACTTGTTGAACACTGGTTAGCACACGTTGAATGACATATTCATTTCCCACAGATTCTAGTCTACGAGTACCATCTACCAGAGCGTTTTTTGATCACCTATACGGTGAAGTGGACACGGACCGTACAAAAGGCCTTCTTCCTAAAATATGGGTTTGATTTAGTTTACCTTTGGCATAGAAAACGGGTCTGGTGTGACCTCCCTTTTTCTCGTGGAGCTCCGACGCCATTTTGTTACTAGGTAAGTTTTTTGATATTTTACATGTCTGATGTAATTTTTACGAGTTAGATTATAGTCCACAGTGTTCGTGAATATTGAGTGATTCCTCTGGTTATTATTTTCATGGTGAATATGATCATTGTGAAGGAAAATGAATGTGATTTCATAACGGTGACCAGCGTAAGCATTTCTATGTTTACAGTTTATATAAAATGGCCCATAGTAGACGATATGTACAAAATTTGGAAATTCGTGAAAATTATATTAATAAAAATTTGGGTTGAAAACTAGAGTATGTTGATCACGTAACATTGTTTAGTGTTTTAAATGTGAAAAAGCGAACCCCCCCAAATAAAAATACAAGATATCAAAGTGCAAATTTAACCATTTTCATCAATGTTAAATGATGTCATTTGTTTTATTATCCAACATTATTTTACGTTAAAGGCAAGATTTATACAGTGCAATGCTGTGCGAAGTATATTAAGTAATAGGATAAGTGTTTAATTTATCATATTGTAGGCTGGTAGGGTAATTTTCATTCTATTTTTTCCATTTATCATTTCATGGGCTAATTTGTATTCGATTTCGTGAATTTTAAATTTCAATTTTCCAGTTGCAATATTGCAGTAAGATGGTAATTTTACATTGCCTAATGAGGCTATTAATATATTTATGCAATGACAAACAATGAGGGCTGTGCATTACTTGCTCAAAAATATTCTAGAAAATTAAGAAATAAATTTTTATATTATTTTTTTACCTATGTAAAAATGTTGTAAAATAACAATTCTAATCATATTTAGTCGCAAGATACTAAACATCTCACTATGTCGGTCATCGCTCCCCGTTTTGCTTAATTTTTTTGTAATAACATTGTAACTAATCGGCTGATAATAAAAAAAATTAAAATCCTTATGATGTTTTGCATTCTCTTTCGAATGGTGGAATTGTCAAAGTCCTCCCAAGGATTGCTCGGGAACTATATTTGGGGTGCAATAACATCATAACTATTTGACCGATTCTAACGAACTTTGAAAGCATTTTGTTGTTTTACATTGTCTTTCGAATTATATAATTGCCAAAGTCGTGCCAAAGTTAGCCCTAATCTTTTTACAATAACATCATAACTATTCGGCGGAGTCTAACGAAATTTGAAACCTTATGTTGTTTCACATTTTCTTTCGAATAATATAATTGCCAAAGTCCGACCAAGTTAAGCCAGTGAATTATTTTATATTGACAATAACTTCATATCTATTTGGCCGATTCTAACGATATTTGAAACCCTAATGTTGGTTTACATTTTCTTTCGAGTGATAGAATTTGCGAGGGCGTATCAATGTTAGTCCTGGAATTATTTTGTGTTGCCAATAATATCAATACTATTCGGCAGATTCTAACGAAATTTGAGAGCTTTGTGTTGTTTTACATTTTCTTTTGAATGATATAATTACCAAAGTCCTCCTAAAGTTAGCCCGGGAATTATTCTGTTTTTGCAATAACCTCAAAAGTTTTCGGCCGATTCTAGCGAAATTTAAACCCTTATGTTGTTTTAAATTTTCTCTTGAATGAAAGGAGTTCTAAGGTCCTATTAAAGATAGCCCTGGAATTGTTTTATCTTGGCAATAACATCATAACTCTTCGGCCGATTCTAACGATATTTGAAACCCTTACGTTGTTTTACATTCTCTTTCGAATGGTTTAATTGCCAGAGTCCTCCCAAAGTTAACCAGGGAATATTTTGTTTGCAATAACATCATAAATATTTGGCTCATTCTAACGAAGTTTAAACCCCTTATATTGTTTTACATTCTCTTCAGAGTGATATAATTCACAAGGTCCTCTCAAGGTTAGCCCCGGAATTATTCTGTTTTGTCCATAACATCATAACTATGCGGCCGATTCTAACGAAATTTTCAAACCTTATGTTTTTTTTTTAATTTTATTTCAAATGATATAATTGCCGAAGTCTTCCCAAGGAGAGCCCGTGAATTATTTTGTTTTGTCAATAAAATCATAACTATTCGGCAGATTCTGACGAAATTTGAAACCCTTATGTCCTTTTACATTTTCATTAGAATACTATAATTGCCAAACTTCCCTAAAGTTAGCTCAGGAATTATTTGGAGCCGAGGGGGGGATAACATCATAACTATTCGTCCGATTCTAACGTAATTTAAAACCCTTAGGTTGTTTTCATTCTCTTTCGAATGATAGAATTGCCCGGAGCCTTCTAAAGTTAGTCCGGGAATTATTGAATTTTTTTTTAAGGTCCTCAGGTCATAAATAAGAATAAGTGAGAGCAGGCGAATTTTTGGTCAGCACACCTTGTTTTTATATTATATGTCTTTTCATAACATTTGTGTATCATTTATTAGTAGTAGATCCTTTAATTTCCGTTGTGGGATCTCAAAAATAAATACAAAAAATGGTACTAAGGGCGTACGCAGCGTCTCCTGCATGGTCATGATCCATACAAAAAGACTATTTAAAAAAATGACGACATAAATCTGAACTAGTAAACACATTTCAAAGTTCTCTGCGTGGAAAATAAAGGTATTTATCTGAGCTACCTGTTGGGCACTTTGGAGTTCTGCTAACTTTAAAACTTTAATTTTGATGATGAAAAAATACAACAGTACGATCCGTATCCATACCTGACCCTAGACTATATAATATATATATATATATATATATATATATATATATATATATATATATATATATATTGATAATATTGATAATCAACGACTTATCCTCTTCAGATTCAATTACAATACTAAAAGTCCAAAATGGCGACCTCAGCGAAGGTAAAATGACGTCATACAAGAAAGTATTATTCTTCAGCCCGCTTTGGAACTACTGACCGCAATTTTTAATTGAAAATTTTACGCATATTTCTTTTACCTTCATTGGCGGTCTTTTCTTCTTATAAATATTAACCATTTTTTCATTATTTTATGGTAGGTAAAATAATTTACTATGGAGATTTTGAATCCTCCAATTTGTGGAAGAGCAATGTAGTCCTCCTTGGAATACGCACCGGTTAGACGAAAGAGGATATTTCAGACTTCCTCAACGTCATTGAAGGATACTGAATTGTATCAGAAAGTAGAGAAAAGATTCATTATTCTACTACGAGTGACAGTACCGTGGAAACCCTATGGTTGACGATATGATGATGGGTGTGGATGTAAAGCTCATCATGATTATAGGTGTGAATGTAAAGCTCATCATGATTATAGTAAATAAGAACATTCGCAACTTTTCACACAACATGATGAAGAGACAATTTATTTCCAAAGCAATGTAAGAAAATCTATTCAAACAGACCAAAAAGTTAAGGAAAAGGTTGAACAGCCGTTGGAGCTATAAATGTTGTGTGCTTTCCTGACGAGAAGAATTTCTTCCAAGACTAGTGGATCAACTTCCTAAACAATACGTGGTTCGCTGTTGCACCCAAGTACTTGACCAGAATCATGAAGGTGAAATTTAAACCGCCAAATGTGGTTTTCGGTATCATCAGCAGTAAAAATGAAGTCATGCCACCCAACTTCTTACCTGATGGTCTCAAGCTGAACAGCGACGGCTACATCCCTGTTCTGAGCAAGCTAGCGAAACCCTGGATTGATCGTGTAGATGTGGGAGGCCTAATATGTGGCAACTAGACTCTGCTCCCTTCCACACCAGCCTGAAAATCCAGGCATAACTGTCAGACATTTTTTTCGATCACAAAGTACCTGACATTTGACCTTCCAACTCGTCTGACATCATCCTCGAGTTCTTTGTGTGGGGCGTGATAGAACTAAAGACCAACAAACCAGCTGCTCCACGAAGGGCGATTTGAGAGCCAGAATTACCAGGGCTTTCAGAGTCCTAAAACGGGAAATTGTGACGAATGCCTGTCACCGGTTTGGAGGTTACCTGGTGCCTGTCATCAAGGCCACAGGTGTGTTCATCGATTAAGTTCAACAGAACATGTCATGAAAGCAAACTGAATCAAGTTTCACGAATATATTGCCCCGAATAAAAAACAATGTTTTTTTTTCCCTAGAAAGTCATCATGCAAACGAATACCACCCCAGCCCTGTAAATATTTGCTATTTATTAATAATACTAACAGGTAAGATTATGGGTACGCCTGATATCGTCAAAGAAATTTTCTTTAGAAAGTAAAAGCTTCTGCTAATTTGGAACTTTTTTAAATCGATCATATGGTACTATTTATCACCATTTTATTGTTAGTTCGAAATCAATACTTTAATTTTTTTCGGACACTTGACGTAGAGGATTTCGTAAATACATCCTCTAGAAGATTCTAAATTGTAAATTTTATTTCTGAGAAAAACAGAAACATTATTTGAACAATTGGAACCATTTTAATTTTTTTACCTATGTATTTGCCATTTGATTCAGAATATGGACGGAAAGCTTTAGCAATTTATCATGCGAATTATTACTGCACAATAAACCTACTTTGTTTCTCTAGCTTTGTAATACGCCTCTTTAATAAAGTCCTTCTCATGACCTAATTTGCGAAAGGCAATATTAAAATATTGAAGTTCTTCATCGATATAACTAGGATGACATATTTGAAGGACCCAAAGATACATACAGAAATAATAGGCTTTTGACGGAACGAGAATCTTCGGAAAATGAATGGGCACACTGGTAGGAGGAGGTTTTATATATATTGAGAAGTCGGATTTTCCTGATTATTTCTTGTTATTAAGCCATTACAGAAAAGTAACTTTCTCTCACCGTAATTTTCCATCGAATAGGAAGAAGAAAAAAAGAATAAAATTTAGGGGGATAGGCAACGAAGTTATATCTATAGAAGTCACCTCTACAAAGCTGTCGTCTAGATAACACCGGGGAACAATTTGAAAAAAAAATTCTGTTGAGTTAGATGTTTGTGCTCATTTAGACTAAATTAGCATGCTGATTCCAAATTTTTAGTCAGCTTTTTTCTAGCACGTCTATTTTTTTCCACACAGCTTACCCCCCAGAGAAGTAAAATTCCACTGCTTAGCTGTAATAAGATTTGCCTGCTGATTACGATTGAATTCATCTACAGCTACGTGACAACTTGTTTGTGCAGTCACTATTGAGACAGTGCGGTGAGAGGTGTGTGTTGTACGTTCTATTTCGTTATATGCTGTTTTTTAGCTTCCAAAGTTTGTAACTATTCCATCTTAGTGTTGTATTTACATAATTATATATTTCCTTCGTTTCAGATCATGTCTGTCCCTGGAACTTCTCGTCGTAAATGCCTAAACAACTCTGACTACTTCTACTACATATGTGGCAGTTTCACCATTCCAAGTCAAAAGGCAAACATCAGTGCAGTGTGTCGAGAGTTTACGGATTTGGACCAAAGGAACACGTGAAAGGTTGCCATTTGTTAACCCCATGGTTTTGCGAGAGCAAAAGGAGCATGGCACAGACTTTTACTTTTGTTTAGTGAAAACATCAGGACTTAACAAGAAAAATAAAAGTAAAATAGAATATCCTAAACTACCGTCAGCTATAAGGCCAATGCCTCATTCAGCTGAAATTCCAATGCCAGTTTTCGAACAACTACTTCCTCTAGAAGATCTGAGTGATGTTGACAAACGTAGTGACAGCAATGATGCAGATTTCGAAATTCACAAGGCTTCGGTTCGTAGGGGATTTGATCAGCACGAGTTGAATGATTTGGCACGTAATTTGGGCCTATCAAAAAAAACTTCAGAAATCCTAGCATCAAGACTGAATGAGAAAAACTTACTTGAACAAGGAGCGAAAGTATCATACTTTCAAACCAAAGAAAGTACATTTCTGCAGTACTTTCCAAGAGACAGCGGCTTTGTGTATTGCTATAACATTCTTAGTTTACTGAAGGAATTAGGGATTTCAATCTACAATCTAAATGAATGGCGAATGTTTATTGACAGCTCAAAGCGGAGCTTGAAGTGTGTCCTTCTACACAATGGCAATTTATTGGGTGCAGTCCCTATTGGGCATTCTGTCTGTCTTTGTAAAGAACATGGAGATATAAAGAGGGTCCTTGAGTTATTGCAATATGACAAACACAATTGAATCATCTGTGTTGACCTTAAAATGGTGTGCTTCCTTCTTGGTCAGCAACGTGGGTACACAAGGTATCCCTTCTTTCTCTGTATGTAGGATAGCAGAGCTCGAGGGAAGCATTGGGTTAAGACAAATTGGCCTCCAAGATCTGATCTTAAGCCTGGAGATCCCAACATTCTACATGAACCACTTGTTGACAGGAAGAATATAATATTCCCACCTCTGCACATAAAACTAGGTCTCATGAAGCAGTTTGTAAAGGCATTACCAACTGATGGTGACTGTTTTAAGTACATCATCTTAACATTTACTGGTCTGTTAATTGAAAAATCAAGGCCAGTGTGTTTGATGGTCCCCAAATTCGACAGCTCATCAAAGATAAACAGTTCACCGGGACTATGTCAAACCTTGAGAAGAATGCTTGGTTATCATTCAAAGACGTCGTCAAGAACTTTCTTGGAAATACACGTGCAAGGAATTTCCTAGAAATTGTTCAGAATCTATTGGAGAGTTACAAGGCGCTGGGTTGCAACAGGAGTATTAAACTAAATTTTCTGCATTGCCATCTTGCCTAGCTTTCCGGAAGATCTTGGTGCTGTTTGCGACGAGCAAGCTGAACGATTTCACCAAGATTTGAAGGTTATGGAAGAACGTTATCAGGGTAGATGGGATGTCCATATGATGGCTGACTATTGTTGGAGCATCAAACGCGATAGTCCTCAAGTTGAACACTCCAGAAAGAGCTATGAACGTAAATATTTACCTTAACTACTTACACACAATTATACTTATATAATTACAGTAGCCACATCCTTTGTTAAAACATAATAGTGTTAAATAAATATTGCAATCATGCCTGTTTCTTTCATATTTCATTGTATGTCATTATTTGAAAAAGATCAAAAACTTGACGTGATAGAGAAAAACGGAGATCAGTTTTGGATTCAGCACCGAAAAATTAGTCAAAAACAGCTGTCAGACCTAACTCAACCAAAATTGTGTTCCCCAGTGATAATCAAACCAAACAGTACTTGGACAGAGTGAACCCATGGGCTATTTTCTTTTTCTAACCTTGACCATCTTCTTTATGGAATTATTTAAAAGCGAATTTTCCACAAATTCTCTTGTTCCAAGTACTAATTGCTTCCCTTATGTAGAGGACCCCTTTGTCATGTAAATTCATCTATAGATATAACTTCCGTATTTCACTCCTTAACTTTTTGTCCCTCACTTTTTAAATTTGGAACAAGAAAGAGAGAAAATGTTACTTTCTTACATAGATATCTTAATAACAAGACATAATCATGAAAAACCGACCTTTAAAATATAGATATAGAAAATCTACACACTTTGATCAATATGGCTAAGCGTTTTCAAACCATTTTCATGCTGTCAAAAAGGCTATTATCATCGGTATGTATCTATGGGTCCTTCGAATATGTGACCATAGATATATCGATTAAGAAATTCAATATAATTATAATGCCTTTCGCAAATTAGTTTACAATGAGGACTCTATTGAAGAGACGTATTTGAAAGCGAGAGAAGCGAATATACTTAATTATGGTAATCATACAGTAATAATTCACATGATAGATTACTAAAGTTTCCCGTCATTTTGTGAATCAAGCACGAAATACAAACATAAAGAAATTAAAATAGTCCCAACTTGTTCTAATAAGGTTTCTGTTTTTCTCAGATATGAAATTACCAAATCGGAATCTCTTACATGTGGATTTACCAAATCCCTGCACCAAATGTCCCATAAAAAAAAACAGTTGAAAGTATTCGCTTCGAACGGAGAATAAAACCGCGCCAAAGAGAACATACGAGTATAATCGATTTAAACAAGGCCTGCTGACCAAAACGTCACGTGCTCTCACTTATTCCGATTTTTGTCCTTACGAGTTTGAAAACTTTTAATAATTCGCAAAGTAATCTCAGTAGGACCTTGGCAATTCTCTAATTCCAAAGAGAATGTAAAACAACATAAGGGTTTCAAATTTCATTATAATCTGCCGAATAGTTATGATGTTATTGCCAAAACAATATAATTCCCTAGCAAACCTTAGGAGGACTTTGACAATAATACTATTCAAAATATAATGTAAAACAACATAAGGGTTTCAAATTTCGTTACAATCAGCCGAATAGTTATGATGTTGTTGCCAAAAAAATAATTTCCAGGCTAACCTAAGGAGGACCTTAGTAATTATATCGTTCGAAAGAGAATGTAAAACAACATATGGTTTTCAGATTTCGTTAGAATCTGCTGAATAGTTATGATGTTATTGCCAAAACAATATAATTCCTTAGCTAATCTTGGGAGGACTTTGGCAATTATATTATTTGAAATATAATGTAAAACAACATAAGGGTTTCAAATTTCGTTATAATGGTCGGAATAGTTATGATGTTATTGCCAAAAGAAAATAATTCCCTGGCTTACCTTGGGAGACTTTGGCAATTATATCATTCGAAAAAGAATGTAAAAAAACATAAGGGCTTAAGATTTCGTCAGAATCTGCCGAAAATGTAAAACAACATAAGGGTTTCAAATTTCGTTATAATGGTCGGAATAGTTATGATGTTATTGCCAAAACAATATAATTCCCGGGATAACATGGGAGGACTTTGCTAATTATATCATTCGAAAAAGAATGTAAAACAGCATAAAGGTTTCAAATTTCGTTTGAATTGGCTAAATTATTACAAAGCAAAACGTGGACCGACCGACCGACATAATGAGATGTAGAATCACCCGCGAATAAAAAGTCAAAACTTATCTAAAAACTTATTAAAAAGCAGAACTAAATTATATTCAAATATATATATTTTTAATAATTTAAATTGCTGGCCTTAACTTTTTGTCACACCTCATTTATGGAATTGGAAAGGCGAAAAAATGGTCACACTCTAATTGAATAGTCTAGAATAATAAAGCATAGCACATTATAGCTTAGTATAAAATAGCATATTATTGCATATCATATTAGAGCAGGGGTCACCAAACTTTTTTAACATTGGGCCAGATAACTGAGAGAATGACGAGCGCGGGCCGCATAACTATTTTGTTCAATACAATATAGTGAATACACAGAAAATGTAGACAATAAACATATTATTAAAGAAGGCGTCGTTAGTAATAAGATTAGTATTATCACACCCAGTGCGCACATATCCGAGTCTCACAAATTAAGAAGCAAAAAGGTTAGTGAGATAAGTGAAACTGGCGTTTAGCTTTTAAGATATCATAAATATTTGCTTTGTAATTCCTGCATCAAATCAAGAGAATTGCTTTCAAATGTTCATTAGTCAGCCTTGCAAAGTTGCAATGCACAAGTTATTTGCATCTAATTATATTTTAGCTCATTTGTGGCACAGTGTAGCGGCGGGCCGGATGTAGTTACCTCGCTGGCCGTAGTTTGGAGACTCCTGTATTAGAGCATAGTATAACATGGCATAGTATATGATAGCATAACACAGTATAGTATAGTATAGCAGAGCATAGCAAACATAGTATAGTAAATTATAATAAAGTATAGTATATGTAGTATAGTATCTCCCAGCATAGTATAGCCTAGCATAGCACATCCTGGTGTAGCTTAGTATTGTCTAAAATAGTATAATATTTTATAGCATAGCTTAGTATAGTCTCGAATCGTAGCCTGGCAAAACCTAGCATACCTTATGATAGCCTATCATAGTATTGCCTCACCTAACATAATAATGCCTAGTATACTATAGACTAGCCTAGATTGCCTAGATCTTGCCTAGCATAATATAGTAAAAGCATAGTAAAGCAGAGTAGATTATGTCATAGCATAGCCTACCATAGTATAGCCTAGCTTAGAATCGGAGAGCTTGGTCTAGCCTAGCCTAGTTTATTATAACCAAGTCTAGCCTATGATTTTCTATAATAGTAAAACTTACCATACCATACTCTAGCGTAGCTAGCATAGTATAGCTTAGTCTTACATATTATAGCTTAGCCTGGCAAAGTGTGACTTAGCCTAGATTAATCTAGCCTAGCCTAACCGATAATGTTTAGTATGGCCTATATTAGCCTAGAAACCATAGTAAAGCCTAGCCTAACATAGCCTAGTAGAGTCTAGAATATATATGATAGTAAAGCTTACCATAGTATACCAGAGTATAGCTTATCATAGTATCGCCTAGCCTAGAATAGTATAGTATAGCATAGCCTAACTTAGTATAGTTTAGAATAGTTTAACATAGTATTGCCTAGCCTATCCTCGTATAGCCTAGGCTAGCCTTGCAAGACCTAGCATAGTATAGCCTATCTACCATAACCTATCTTACCCCGATTTAGCTTAGCATAGTATAACCTAGCCTAGCATAGGATAAACTAGTCTAAAATAGTATAGGCTAGCATAGCACAGTATATCCTATCCTATTCTAGCATGGTATATCTTGGCATAGCACACCCAACCATAGTCTAACCTAGCCTACCCTAGACTATGCTAGTTTAGCATGATATACTATAATCTAGCTTAGTCTAGCGGAGTATAGTCCAGCATAGCCTTGCATAGCATAGCATACTTTTAAATAGCCTAGCCTATTATATCATGGCCTAGAATAGCATAGTATACCCTAGAGTAACCTAGTATACCCTAGCTTAGCCTAGCATAGACTTGCATATATTTCCTAGCATAGTATATATTAGAATAACCTAGCTTAATATAATATACCTGAGCCAATCACAGTGTATCCTAGCCTAGCCTAGCCTTACTAGCAGAGTATAACCTAGCCTAGCTTAGCACAGCCTACAATTGTATATTAAAACTTAGTCTAGCCTATCTTATCTTACCCTAGCTTAGTATATTCTATCCTAGCCTAGTTAGCATATTCTAACCTAGACTAGCATAGCATAGCATAGTATATCATAGCCTACCTTACCCTACCCTAACCTAGCCTAGTTAGTATAGTATATCATACTATTGCCTAGCTTAGACTAGACATTTAGATCTTAGCCTAGTCTTGCATAGCATGCATAACATAGCCTAGCCTCCCTAGCAAAGCCTCACTTATCCTAGCCTGGTATAGCATAGCTTAGTATATCATAGCCTAACCTAGCATACTATAGCGTAGCCTAGCCTAGCCTAGTATAGCCTTTCATGCCCTGCTTAGTTTAGTATAGACATTTTTATTATTAATATTATTAACAAATCACAAGAAGATATTGGAGAGGATCTAGATCAAGCGGAAATATATTGCTTTCTAGTATGACGTAATTTGTAACTTGCTCTGATCCTTATCAAAATTATTAGTCGAATTTATTTATTTCCCCGCGGACTTTTGTAATATATATATATATATATATATATATATATATATATATATATATATATATATATATATATATATATATTTATATATATACTGGAGCTGATCCCGATAAAAATCAATGTCCACGGGAAAAGGGAAAAGGTGTTTCCGAGTACATTCGAACTTTTTTCGGCTCCTTCTCATGAATAACTACAAAATAAATTAATATAACATAGTTATATATAGAAAAGAAGAAAAAAATAAAAGACAAAATAAAGCTCCACCTCTAAAACAAGAAATCACCGATGAAGAAGTAAGAGAGGGAGGGTAAAATCACATCAAGATTTATCAGGAGTAGGTAGCAAGGTCAGACGAAATGGCAGAGAAGGTAAAGAACAAAACCAGAGGGAATAAAAGGATTAACAGAAAAGGAGATTGCCTAAAGAGGAAGATTAGCGGACACAAGAGAATCATGTAAATGGAGGGGCAAGGTAAGTGAGGGAGAGAAGCAAAGTAATAAAACAGTGTTTAAATACAAAATCAAGCAATTGCCGGTCCTTATCAATCAACAGAAATATTTCCAATGTACGAAGAGGTGAAAATAATAGTGCAGTTTTTCGTCCATTGCTCAGAAACACATTTTCCCTTTCTCTTCAGGATATGGCTAACCTCACGTGTTACTTTGGGTTTTTTTCTGAACAAAATAGGTCAGCCGAGTCTCTTCAATTATTTTATATACTGTAAACGTATCTCGATCTCTACCTACGGCAAAACAGCGGATAGCCTTTGCTTACCATGCTCTTTCTCATACAACTTTATCCTGGCAAAGGCTTCCTCCATACAAACTCTAAGCTGAAACTAAAGTTGTAATAAATGATACGCGCCGGCAATATCCGTTCTTCAAAGAGCGAATCGGCGCCCCATCTGCATACGGTTCCCAAATCTTCAGGTGAATGGAGACGCTGTGGTGATTTTCGGAGTCCCAATGCACAAACAAAGATAAATACTATCCCGTGCCAAATGTGATGGAGTTTTCTGCCATCTTCACGAAAAATACATATTCTCCAAGATTGAACTGTTCCAGACTTACTATCATATACCTTTTAAACTTGATTCAATCCGCAAGATTGCCACTATATCTCAGTCTGGGAACTTTGAGTGGGTCAGGATGCTGGCAGGTCTAAAAAAACTGAAGCCGACTTTTGTTGGGTAGTTAAAGTCCTAAGGAGCATATCCTGCAAAGTGTACCTTTAGGATCTCGGATTTTATCTTTTTTGGTCATCATATTACGAAGGATGGTATATTCCGAACCAAAGATAAAATTAAAGTACTAACAAAGTTTAGCACAACCGCATACATTCACCTAATAACGCGAGTTCATTAAGATGGTCAACTTTTACAGTTCTTCAATCCCACATTGTGTGCAACTTTAAACCTTTTAAATGAGCTCCTCAAAGGGAGAAGTCGGAAGGAGACTTCCGTCTCAAATGGACATACGAGAAGCTTAAAAATTTCACGTAAGTCAACACAAGTTTAGTGCATGTTGACTCTTCAAGTGAGCTTTCCCTCACAAGAGACATCGGACAACGGTGTATTGGTTTTGTTGCAGCAAAGAAAGAAAGTAGCATGGAGTATCATATCATTCTTCTCCAATATGCTAAGGCATACTAAGAAACGTTAAAATACTTTTAGAAGTAAGCTCTTTGTTGTTCATCTCGCGGTGAAACATTTTTGCCACCAGATGAAATGCGAAACGTCATCATGTATACAGATCATCGGGCACATCTATCAGCGATTTAGAGCACTCAATTCGAATCGTCATTCACCAGCGAATGTCGTCAAGTGGCTTACTTATATCTCGCAATTTGCCACTGACATTCGTCAAGTTAAGGAGAAAGAGAACGCCGTGGGAGAGCCTTTGTGGCCTAGTCATCGCCAAACTCGAGTACCTTTCGCTTCGTTCACAGACATAAAGAATAGATTACCAGACAATTGTGACCACAGAACGAGGATTCCAACCTCGTGCCGATGCACTGAAATTACAACAGATCACATTTAACACGAGGACGTCTCTACAGGGAAATCATGCTTTTGTAAACGTGCTTTTGATGCCCCACCCCCTCTTCTAATCCATGGATTAAAGCCTTCCAAAAAGTAATTGCATGGAGGTTTATTTAGCCATGGATGAACAGGACGTTTATTGTCGGGTAGACACCTGCGTACAATATCAACGCTCAAAGGTGCAGCGACACAGCGTCACTCCTCCTCGCATCGAAACATCGGCTCAAGTTGGCAGAAAGCGCCACATCACAACAACGTAGTGGTCATCAAAGGAACAGAAGAGATTGCAATTCTTTTTCCACACCTAAATTCCCCACTATTTTTTTCTGTGAATTTAAGTGTTGGGGGAGCAATTGAATTATGGAGTGCGCTGGTCTGGTTTTCTTCCCCATGACTTCCACACCTTCCTGCCGAGATTACCCCTCCTTTTGGAAGAAAAATGAGAGAAAGAAGCTAGCATTCGCGTTCTCCAGACAAGATTCTTGCTCTTTCCTTTCAGTTCCGGCGGAGAAACTCTCCTAGAAACAAGTTCACCTTTGTCAGAGGACGCTCACAGACTCCTACAATTGCGGAATAAAAGCAGCTTGTCGAGAGGAAGAATTTCAGTCTGATCAACCAGAGTAATTCATTCCTACACTAAGTAGACAAGAAGAAAACTCCTGCTTCAAGAATCGTCTCCATCTCTGATTGGTATTCATAGTAAGGACTTGTGCTTACCGTACCATTCTCCTCGTCACATTCTCGCAGCATGTCAAGGTCAAATGTTGCCACTTTTATCATCGACAAGCTACCCCATCGAAGTCTTTTATCACAATGCTCTGCATTTTTCAAATGCGTTTCTATTACCTTCAACGAACACAAAGAGATTTAATTGACTCCACGTGTTATCATTAATATTAACATATTGTGAAAAGCATAGTTACCAATTTCAATTTAATCACATTTTTCAAAGTACGTATAGTGAAGCGGTAAATTTAGTTTAATAATAACAAATTAATTCTCATTAGCAATTTCAGTTGAAGTGCATACTGTAATTCCATCTATAATGTATTACATTTTTTTCCTTTGCAAACTAAATTAATATTGTTAGATTAATAATTTACTAGGTATGTTAATTAAGAAAAATCCAATCTCTTTAGTCGCAGTTTAACAGACAAAAGTGTACACATTGAACGTCCTCCAAATTCACTTCTAAAATTCAATGCCCTAGTTGGTTTCGGGGGTGAATCAAATCAAAGGCAAATAGTTGCTACTGTCATACAATTTAGTGCCAGCAGTGTTAGTGCTGCCTATATGTATAATTGAGTTAGTTGAGTCACTCATAAACCTGTTAACAATAGTATTTTAATAAACAATGCAAAGCTAAAGTAATCATTGTTCTTTCTATGTAGCAGGGCTGAATTAAATAAATTTTATTGAAATTATTCACGACTGCGAATATAAAAATGCGCCCTCATATGGATAATCATTTACTTTCTTTCATTACATCTGTTCACAATGGGACATGACCAGTTTGAGCCAAATTTGAGAGAAGCTTTTTACCAATAGTATCGAATTATAAAAAAGTACTTTATAACAAAGCATAAATACTACAACACGAATGAAAAATTGACGACTGTCATACTACAAAGCTTCTGCCTTAGTGCAAAGTAACAATGGAACTGAATCCACCGCTAATTTCATCAGAGTTGATGGAACTTTGACTTTAACTCAACATGGTCCATGGAAAGCCAAGAGATCAACAAACCCAAGGTTCGGTGAAACGTGCATACTGTGACATCAAAGTCATGTTGCATACATAGATGGGAGACAAGAAGACACATGATTGGATTGTTGGTCCTCGCTTCGTTCAATACGATAAAAAATATGCTCACCATTCCGGTATCCATCATATTCCATATAAAGCTTTGTTTAGCTCAGATCCTCAGGTAGGACTGACGTTAATAAAAGCTCCCACCTTTCATCCTACTCTTGCTCAATATGCTCAGCCTCCACGAGAATCTAAATCAGCAGATCCCACCACTCACCCTACAACTGGTCACAATTCACCCCACAACGGATCTTTTCTGTTTGGCGGCAGACGGATCTTTTGTACCAAATTTTCACCAATGATGCAGTTTTGAGTGATGAATAAAAATTTATTTTTTGGAGAAATGAAAAGAGGTATCAAAACCCCCAAATTTAATGCGCACTAGTTTAGAACATTATTCTATAAACAATTATGATTATATACTGGGGGCTGTGCCCCCCAGACCCCCCAATTGATTGAAACTCAGGATCATCGTAGGGGGGTTCCCCCGCAGTGCTAAATCCCCCACAGCAGTTCCCTTGAATTTACTCCAAAAGGGTGAAACATATTGGAACACGGACGAAATAGTTTGCGTCTCATCGTTCGCGCCGCCGATCGCAATGTTTACCGGGCACTGATTTCAACAATTACTTAAGAGAGGTAAGAAAGGCATAATAGAGGCTTAACCGAACCTAACCCACCGTGAGATGCTCGATTCCTACTTATGTGAATTTATGTGGCGAAAACGCAATAGAAATGAAAATTTGGTTAAAAAAATATTATGGGATACTTATATCTAAATACAAATGAATGTTTCAAGCAATAATAAAGGGAGTGAACAATAATATTGGGAAATCATATGGCAGTTTAAGTGCGTTTCATTTCCATTTCATTTTTTTTTCAAAATGCATCGGACAAACCAAAATTTACAGTTTGAAATTTTTTTTTTAGATACTTCCTTTCATTTCTCCCCCAAATAAATTATATTCGTATTCAGCACTCAAAACTGCATTATTGTCGAAAATTTGATACAAAAGATCCGCCTGACGCCAAACAGAAAAGACCCCACAACTCTCAGTCTTCGCAAGCATCTGAATCAGCACCCCTTCCACCTCTATAGTAGCTCATCGTATGAAATGTGTCAAGACTATCCAGCTTCTGCATCTGAACCCGCAGTTTCACCTCCCCCTACGCTTGCTCAACATGCTTATTCACCATCTTCATCTCAATCAGCAGTTCCCTCTATGAGCATACGTCTGCTTAAGGCAGTCAGCTTAAGCCAGTAACCTATTCTTGCTCAAGACTTAGCATCCTAATCAGCAGCTCCTATTTTTCAGCCAAATATTCACGCAACGAGTGATATATTTTTCCCCAGAGACTTCTTTCTCAGTCCGACGTCAACTAAAGAGCGGATGTTTCCCTACAACAGACTAAAGCTTTTTTTACTGATGGACGAGGTTTTCAGAAATGTGATCCGCTACTACCAAAAAGAAGTATTCTACAAACAAATATAAACATTACAAGTCTATGTGTCAATACAATAGTCATTACCATAACGGTATCAATACGAGGGGCGGTCAATGAGTTTTGCAATTCGGATATAAGGCAACGAGATATGAGGAAAAGTGTTTTATTCTTTTTCAATATAACTACCCTCGACTTTAATGCACTTGCGCAACTTGCTTCTGAGGCTTCGAATTCCCAAACCAGAAATCTCCCGACTGCTCTTCAATCCACTCCTGGACGGTGATCTGGACATTTTCATCGTCCCCAAACCGGCATCTATGCAGTACAGCCTTGATCTGGCGGAATAAAAAGTAGTCGCTAGGGGCCAGATCTGGACTGTAGGGGGGATGGTTAAGCTCCTCGAATCCGCACTCGTGCAGGGCAGCTTGTGCAACTCTGGCCTTGTGGACTTTTACGACGTTGAAGCCGATAATGGGGTGTGAGGTTTCTAGGGACCTAACGGGCAGAGACCTTAGTCATGGCCAAAATTGGCGTGGATGATGTTGATAACACTTCGATCTGATATTCCAAGTTGTCGCTCGATTTCTTCGACCTTCACCCGTCGATTTTCGAGGATCATCCTCTCCACACGGGCAACATTGTCCTCGTTAGTCACGTCTGGCGGGCGTCCTGGACGGGGGTCATCTTCAAGGGATTCACGACCATGACGGAACTCCCTATTCCAACGAGCAATGGTTGCATAGGAAGGGGCGGTGTCGGTGTACACTGCAACCATGTTGTTCATGGATGTCTTTTGCATTCTTGCCTTCCCTGGTCAAAAATTTGATCACTGCGCGGTGCTCAACCTTCTCCATTGTTAAAAGATTTGTGACTGACGATCTGCGATCAGCTACTGCTTCTTAAATAGACGAGGCAGGAGCGTGCGGCTGCAGGTCCTGACTTGTCATAACGTGTCCTAACACCCCCCAAAACAGCCATCCCCCTTCCTCTGTTTTGCCCTACCGATTCGCAAAACTTATTGACCGCCCCTCGTATGTCCAAATAAATGAATCAAAAGTTGTATCTCCATATCACTGCTATATACACTAAGTTTGGTGTTTACATTGCTTTTTGTCATTGTATATAACTATATCTTTACAGCTTATTTAAATTTTCATAAAACATTTCAATTCAACGTAGTTGTTTTTGCTGTTAAATACTCAATTAACATGAAATTATTATTATCATAGTCCTTTCATGAAAGGCTAGTGTTGATTCTTAGCCATTTCCTGTAATGACTGAACTTTTCAGACATTTCATGAAATATCCGAGTAAAAGGTTCATTTCACGAATTACTAAAACTTTAAGTCATTTAAAGAAATGATTGGCAACTCACCTTTCTCGGTTCCATAAAGTTTTCGCTATTTAACTCTTAAATTCAAATACCTAAATCACCCAAGAAAAAATAACGAATGTACATAATATCTTGGGTCTCTCTAATAAAGGCTGCACTGTTGAGAAAAATCTCCAACGCTGTGAAGCTGTAAAAGACCATAGACTAACCCACACATAAATATACAGAAAGATTTGCTTGAAGACAACCCGTATACACAAATCCAATTGCCATGCCTAACAACATATTACCTTCACGTAATTGGAGGGAAATAGATTGCTTAGCGAACGAATGAGCTTGTCTTAGAGAAATAATATTCTTACTTAAAACCTGAATTTGCTTTTGTTGCCTTAGTTAGTCTACTGTACCGCTGTGACAACTCCTTATTCGGAATTTTTGCAAAGTGAATTTTCTGCAAAAGTAAAAGTGAAACTGTGTGACTCGCTTTGAGTAGTGAAAAGAAAAACTGGGTAAAGCGAAAAAGCTCGTTACGTTCGAAAAATGGACCACTGGCCTTCTTCGATTTAGGAAAGTGAAGGGTGAATCTTCACTCCTTCGTGGAGGCAAGGACAAAAGCCTCAACTGGCCCACCTATAAGCCTGAAGGAAGGAGAAAAATCAGGCTAAAGTTTTATAAAAGTATTTGGACCTTGGACTTAGTTCTCTCTCCCTCTCCCCTTCTTTTCAAAACCATCTCTTAAGGTATACATATATATATTTATAAAATTTTATCATCTATCCTACGATAGGATGCAGGAGAAATGAGGAAAACTCTCCGCATCACTCTCCGGGTCCTCTCGGAGGGCCCAAAACCGGATAGAGGAAAGGTATTCGAACAAATTTATAGAACTTTTCGCATTGCACTGGTCAGACTCATCGACACTCAAAATGGATACTCTGCTATTTGCGCGAGGGAGGCCAAGTTTGATGTCTTGACCTCTAGCAAAGCAGTTGAATGCCTAAAGACAATCAATCTAAAACCACACATACCGCCACAAATTAAAACGCACCGTAGTGTAATCTGCAGGATCCTCGACTCCTGGGTCGGGAGCCACTCAGCAGATGACATGAAAGACGAAATGGAACGGAACTACACTTGGGCAAAAGTAGCTGAGGCCATAAAATTCAAAAACTACACGCACGTATTTAAGGTTGTTTTCGAGGACACGACTATGTCTCAAAAGGGTAAAGACAATGATTTGCTTCTCTTTAACGTAAGAGTCTGCCCAGAGCAGATTGAACGTGAAGAATTTGTCAACTTGCAAATGTGCTTTCGCTGCTACAAGTACGGCAAACACACCACTCCCTGCTGCCCTGAAAAAGACATTACGTTATGTTCGATCTGTGCCGGTCGCGACCATTTTTGGCGCGACTGTAAGAGTAACTCTCCCAAATGCCTAAATTGTGAAGGCCCCCACCGGACTATGTCCATGGCACGCCAGATCAGGAAACAAGAGATCCAAAAGCAAACCCTATTAAAACGTGAATCGGAGGAAAAGAAGACCTCTCCACTTATGCAAAAGTAGCCAAAGCCGCGATTGCTGAGACAAACAACAAAAAGACATTCCTTCACATAGAAAATGAACACTTAACAAAAATAATGTGCTGTATTTACTATGCACACATTGCCAACATCACAGGCCCATGTACTTTTGCCACCGAGGTCAATCGCATGCTAGTGAAGAACGGCCTGCATGAGATGTGGTTCCCAGAGAACCCTCCTTCAGAGGAGGTTATACGAATAAGCGTAGCCTTTCAGTGCAAGGAAACGTGCCAAAAGGTACCCGCACCTCAGAACATAGCCAGCACATGCAATCCACGTCTGAATAAACCCAAAACAACAACACAAACAGAAAAACAAGCGCCACTTACACCCCAAAAGTCACCACCGTTACAACAAAAACACAAACCCAGACACCAAACAAGGAAGCAGTGCGACCGAAAGAGACCAGGTATCCACGGTCGAGAAAAACTACAAAATCTCGTGGCCCAAGGTCAACCTCCTCATCGCGAGGCAGGCAACACCAACTTAAATATCATGCAAGAGGTTTTAATCTCAAACTATATGCCACCGAATCGGCGCCCTTGCCAACCAAAATAGATTCCCGCGAAGTATCGGAGGGTCTTAGGACTGGAAGATACAAGTGGGAATGCTCAGATGAGGTTCCGAAGCAGGAGGTTGCGGAGGCTCTCGCCCAAAATATGATTAAATTGACCACTGACTGCTTCCACACGACTACGAACACAGAATACGGCAAAAAAAAGAAACGGAAAAGGTTCTATCTATGACAATATTATGTGACAAAGTGACCCTAACATTATACTTATCTCCGAACATGGACTGACCTCACAAAAAGAAGTAAAAATATTTCAATACGACGTCATTAGCAAGAATCATAGCCAGGAACGGTATGACGGCTGCTCAATAGCCGTCAAAAAAGGACTAAAATACAGGACACTGGATGACTTAGATGAATCATACCTTGCCATTGAGATAGACACTACCTAGAGGGGAGGGGGCTGGTCGTGGGTACGGGGTACCAGCCCCCAAGACACGGCTATGTGCCCATGTACAACCTTCTGCAGATTTTCAGCCATAGGAAAAATTTAATTTTTGCTGGAGATCTGAATGCAAGGTGTGCAGCGGCAGGGTATACCTCCTGCAACAATGCAGGCAGAAACATCGAAGTACTACTTGACAGACAATACGTGACAAGGATCGGACCAGAATTCTCGACATACATACCGGGAAGAGCAGCAACGAAACCTGATATAGTCTTATCTAGTATCAGGTTTCCATACAACTACTACATTGAACCGGACCCCATCATTCCGAGTGACCACCAGGCTATCAAAATTACAGTAGGAGTAAATCTCATTTAAATAGCAATCCCAGAACGCAAAAGCTATAAGCAGGCAAACTTGGAAAGCTAAAGAAATTACATTCTAAATTATATACAGACCCTTTACTCGATGCCAATTTAGAAGAGATAGATGAAGAGCTGGATAGAATCACTGACCTTCTAATTAAAGCCGATGAAAATAGTATTCCCCATATTAAATATAAAACCCTTCTAGCTCCCCATTGGACCCCTCCCATGAAAGCCCTGGCCCAAGAATATAAGGACCTGTCCAATGTAGTAGCGCTGATAGGCCCCAACCACAATGCCCACAAAAGAATAAGACAGATTAAAGACGAACTCCAGACACTAATTACGGACCAACAAATACTTATATGGGACATACTGATAGAAAAACTTGACATAGAAAGACACTCACACACATTCTGGCAGACATTTAAACGTTTAAAAGGAATACCTCCACAAAAAAGAATTACACTCCTAAACGACGGTAAATAAATTGACGAGACTGAGGAGATTGAGGAAATGTTTAGGATTTTCTGGTCCTCAATCTTCAAAATTACCCCAGAAGAAAATGACAATTACGACCTCAAATTTGAGACTGACATAATCCAACAGCTAAACACACAAATACACAGAACCTCTCCTCATTATTGTGTGTCACAGGAAAGAGCGATGGAGGGCTATGGTAGTAAAATAACTGCCTTAGAACTCTCCGTTGCTCTGAAATCCTTTCGTCAAAGAGCACCGGGTACCACGGGGCTGACCAAGGAGAATTTTATCAAGGCCCCGCCTAACGTTTGGAGTGGGATACTTAACACCATGAACGCCGCTCTGAACACGGGATACTTTCCCGATTAGTAGAAAAGTGGCCAAGATGATTTTCCTCCAAAAATCGGGAAAGCCCCCGGACTGCCCTGCCAGCTTTCGGCCGATAACTCCCATAGAATTTGCTTGCAAAGTCTTCGAGAAGATATTAGCTAATAGAGTCAACTCTTTTCTCGACGAAGTCAACTTGCAAAACGAGCAACAACACGGCTTCAGAAGGGAAAAGAGGGACTGACACGGCAATAGCCGTTGTCACCGAAAAGCTTGCCAAGATCAAGGCAGACAAAAGGCATGACGAGCGGGTGCTCCGCGATGTCAAAAAAGCTTTTGATAAGGTTTGGAAGAGAGGACTACGATTTAAGATCCTTCAAGTAGGCCTCAACCCCATTCTTGAGAGGATTCTATGTGACTACATAATGGAGAGGAGAGCATTCATTTATATCAGAGGATACAAAGGCCCCGAATTCAAGCTCGAAGCAGGGGTCCCACAAGAGGGCTGTCTCAGTCCCCTTTTATACAACATTTATACACGCGACCTACCACAACCTTTCTCCGAGGGTACGATATACCTACAGTTCGCTGACGATATTTCGCAAAATTTGTACCGCCGCTTATGTTCACAGGAAATTTATGGCGAGAAATACGGCTCGGGAGATATCTAACATCAACCCTTTCGAGAGGAGATGGAAGATATAAACCAATGCCCCAAAATTCAAAATAATTCCCATGTTTTGCAAGACCTTCAATGACATACGGGTACAAGGAAAGCGAATCCCCTACTGCCGAGAAGGGACGGTTCTGGCCCTCAAAATCACCACAGGGGGCTACAAGAGTCATATCGAGCGAACAGTCGCGAATAGCAAGGGAGATTTGAGGGAATTTTATAGGTTCCGTGACCTAAATCCCTCAAATAACCTCAAGATATTCAATGCGTGCATTTGCTCGAGACTCCTGTACCCCCCGGTGCCGCTAAACGCGAGCGCCAAAACTACAAATTATCCAGAATAAAGTGGTGCTTTGCATCGCAAAGACCCGAATAAAAGAACACAAACGACAGAGGTAGCTCCACGGCTCGGTTGGATTATCTCCGATCAACGTGGCGCTCCACGAGAGATCTAAGAGGATATGGCACGCCATTGGTGCACGCTTGACTCCTGAATTCTCTCGTACACATATAAACATCAAGGTCGACCAACAAATAAGACCACTCATAAGCAACAAAATATAGACTTACGGTAACGTGACTCCCAAATACACATGACAAAATCGACAAAAGACAGAAAACGACTAGTGTAATGCACAAGTTTTTTCTTTAGTGAAAATAAATTTCAAAATAAATTCGAACTAATTAAATATACTATAATTTTATAGTTTATTAAATAAAGAACAAAAAAACTAACAAAATCCATACAAAAACAAAAACAACACAGCTACCCGTTCACCAGGGACCTTTTTATTCTGCCTCCCACACATCCTCTATTCTTTAATTCACCCTTTTAACCACTTTCCTCTCTTACTATCTTTCTCTCTAACTCTACCTAAATTTCACCACCTTTTTATGTCCAATGTCCAATGACTTTGCCACTAACATTGTTATTGAATTCGCTGCTTGGATTGCTGATATACATACGACTCACGTTAAGCTTGGTAAAGCAGACGACCGCCAAAATCTCAGCACATTCTCAACCGAAGAAGATTTTTTACGGATTACTTTCGGAAGAAATCGACACGAGGATAATTACGATATTCAGAACGAAGCCGCCGCTCACCCCTTTTTCATCATTTTCAACCTCATTTTCATTTTCATCTATTGTCTCGTTCACCTTACCTCTCCCACACCCAAAATCCTCCCATGCAGTGGGGTACTTAAAAGAGAGATATACATTTTTGGGGGGCCCGTCATATATTTCACCATGACTGCCTAAAGACCCCATACCCCGCCCCCCACCCAAGGCCCAATGCCTAACTATGTAGAGCACTAGCATATGAATAATTGGGGGTACGGGAGGAGGAAGGTTTGAGGATTAGCCCACTGCCAGATACCGTATCAGAGGAACCCCGGACAATGGGCCGGGCTGCAACCTCTGCAGGGGAGTATTACAACTTCGCCACTAAGGACCGAACAAGGAAAAGCAAAACTGGAAAGAGGACTTCTCATTAGGACCCTATACACTGATTTGAAAATTGCCCTGACGAAGCTGATAGAAGTACCAAATGGGTACATGGCACTGTCCCAAACAGGAGGACGTGTAAAGGATGGTGGCAACCGATGGGCTGAAAACTCTAAACAAAATCGGCTTGTCCAAAAATACCACCACAATTATTTGGCGAATCGTTCATTTGTGTGCCGCAAAATTGACCTCTATGTCGGCTCGCACACAAATGAAAAGCTCAAAGAAGAATTAGAAAAAGAAAATAAATACCTCAAAATCGCAGAAATAATTAAATTCGGCCACCATACTCATGTATTTAAAGTAGTCTGTATATCATCGGAAATGGCCAATCAAGCTACAAACACTGGTATTCTGGCATTCGGGATACGGATCCCACCGGAAAATATCGACATAGAAAAATTTATAAATGTTCAGACATGTTTCCAATGCTATGCGATCGAAGAGCACGTCCCAAGGAACTGTCCCCCAAAAGACATTAAGATCTAATCAGAGTGTAGCGCAATTGACCACACTTTTCGTGAATGCAAGGAACAAGTAAAAAAAATGTATCAACTGCAAGGGCCAGCATCGGACTATGGCCGTTAACTATCCAAAAAGAAAGGCCATAATAAGCAGGAAAGAAGTGGAAAAAGAAGAAACACAAAAAAAAGCAAATCAAACATACGGCAATGTAGCAAAAGCCACAGTAAAAGAAATTAAAGAAACACAGGAACAAAAAATTAACATCAACGTTAACGAAGGAACCGGCCTTGACATATTGGCTTGTATAATGTTTGCCCACGTGCATAACATAGCACAACCGGGAACATTCGCTGAGACGCTGAACCTACTTTTAGGAAAGTACGGAGTCAGGAAAATGTCCCTCCCCCCAACCCTCCTTCAGGATTAATATACAGCGTAACAGCTGGAAAAAACGCTGAAGGTAAACGATATGTTAAAGGTGGGGGCCACTCTGGCTGAGGGAGAAGCCGTAGAAGATACTGACGAATCCAATGAAGAAGAAAAGGATATTAAGAAATTTGAAAAGTACAAGAAGGAAAGAAAAAAAGAGGAACCCCAAAAAGAAGAAAAGCCAAACTAAAAATGTGCACACTGAAACGGATACACAATCAGAAACTAAGTCAGAATCAGGAAAAAAAATTCAAGAAGGATGTCACTATGAAGCCAAAGACTTCAAATTAAAGATCTTCGTACACGAAGCCTACCCTTTGCCAAAAGGAACAAAACCAGAGGACATTAAAAAAAGGAATAGAAAGAGGAACCTGTAAATGGAACTTTGTGACCGATCACAACGAAAAAGCAATACAGAAACTGATTGAAGAGAACCGAATTAGAATCTACCCCCAAGATACGAAAATAATAAAAACGGACACATTTGAAAGGATAGAAAATGGAAAATGGAAGAACCTTAAAACAAAAAGCAAGTAAATATAACAAATATAACAAATAATGGCCAATACAAACAGAACCTAAAAATCTTATACCTGAAAACGGATAGATGGAAGACCAAGGCCATAAAATATGGAAAGATATTCAGGCAAATAGACGCGGACATCATATGTATCTCGGAACATGGGGTGAAAAACGACGTGCCCATGAAAATCACAAATTATAATATATTAAAAAGAGAACCCAACAGGAGAGAGGTACGATGGCGTGGCTATCACAATAAGAAAGAACCTCCACTACACTCGGGACGAGAAGTCGACGAGGCCTACGTGGCCGTGACACTAGAGATGGAATACTCCCCCCTCACAGTTGCTGCAGCCTACCAGCCATCCCGTCGCCCCTATGTCCCGATCCATTCAATAATAGAAATATACAATAATAACAACCCAACCATATTATTAGGAAACCTGAACGCCCGCTTACGGGAATCAGGCTATCAAGGGTTGAACAATGCAGGAAAAAATTTAGAATTACTGTTGGACAGGGAAATAATCCAAAGGGTAGGCCCAGACTTCCCGACGTTCATTAGGGGAAGATCCGCCACCAGGCTTGATATAGTTTTATGATCTCCAAATCTTTCCGTACAACGCCTACATGGAGCCAATTCCAATCCCCTACAGCGACCACATAGGAATCCTGGTGACGATCAACCAGAACCCCATAATGATTCCCATAACACCAAGGAAATCATATAAAAGGGCAGACTGGAAAAAATATACCCAAATATTAGAGAGATATCAACAACCAGATCTTAATGGCAAAAAACTAAAAGAACTAAATAGCATAATGGACAACCTGATTAAGACAATGATAGGGGCCGACAAACAGGCAGTACCACTGACAAAATATAAGACTTTACCACATCCCAAATGGACAACAAAAATGAGAAGAAAAACAAAGAACAAAAGAATGAAGTAAAAAGAAATAAGAGACTACGGGACTTCCCTGCAGAGAGCAAAAGAGCTCAATCGAATGAAGAAAGAAATGATTTTCTTTATAGAAGAGCAACAAGGAGAAATGTGGCAAGAACTAATAGATAAAACAGCCACAACCGAAAACCCCAAAGAAGCATGGAGGCTAATAAAAGCGATAAAAAGCAGACCACCAAGAAAGCCAATCAAAATAATAGATCAAAATAACGAATACATAAGGACCAATGCAGAAATAGAAAAGAAATTCAAAGCTCATTGGAGCAAAATCTATACAATTGAAGATGAGGATAACATAAATTATGACAGAACAACAGAAAAAAGAGTCAAGGAGACCATAGTAGCCAAAATCCACAGAATAACCCCGGAGTCAAAAGTCAAAAAACAACAGAAACGAACAAATAGGCCTGGAAGCCACAATTACGACCGAAGATATTAAAAGCACCATCAAAACCTTCAAACAAAAAACGCCAGGAACAACAGATCTAACGAAATAAAATTATGAGAAAGCCCCAGAAAATATTCTGAATAGCATAAAAGAGCTATTTAATGCCTACCTAAACATAGGCGCCTTCCCTGAGAAGTTCAAATTAGCAAGGATGGTATTCCTACCGAAACCGGGCAAACCAGAAAACCTGGTCTCGAGTTACAGGCCAATCTCCTTGCTGAATTTCCAGGGAAAGGTCTTTGAAAAAATAATAATGAAAGATTAGACACCTTCCTCGAAGAAAACGAAAAACACAACAAACAACAGTTCGGCTTCAGGAAGGGAAGAGACTCCACAATGGCCCTAGCCATAATCAAAGAAAAAATAGCTCAATCCACGGCCCAAAAAGGATACGTCGATGTAGTTCTTCGCGACGTAGAAAAGGCCTTCGAAAAGGTATGGGCCGAAGGAGTAAAATATAAACTCCTACAACTCAACCTCGGCGTAAAAATGGAGAGAATCATAGCAAACTATGTATCGAATAGAAAGGCACAAATAAGCATTGAAGGACAAGAAGGCCCCACTTTCGACCTACAAACAGAAGTCCCACAAGGGGGGTGCCTAAGCCCCAACTTGTATTACATATTTACCGCCGACCTTCATGCCCTAATCTCACCTAACAGTATATATATATACAATATGCAGACCACATAAGCCAAATAATTCCGACAAACCATACAAAGCCATGATGGTAGGCTCGTATTACAGCACGTGAAATAAAAAACATAAACGATTATAAAAAACGTTGAAAAATTAAAACAAACATCAGCAGATTCAAAATAATTCCTTTACAAAGATAAAAAGACACAGATAACCATAGAAGGTACATAGTACAAATATTCAAATGAGGGGAAAGTACTGGGCCTACAGTTAGAAAGTCGTGGATACTCTAGCCACGTGAAATCCAGGATCGCCTCAGCGAAATCAGGCTTAAGACTGCTCTACCCCCTAGGGAATCTGAGCCCCAAAAAGAAAAGAACACTGTACAAAGCGTTCGTCGAGTCGGTTCTGGTGTACTCACCGATCCCTCTGCACGTCACATCGAAATCAAATAAGAAAAAAATACAGAGAATACTAAACAAAGCAGCATATTTTATCACTAACACTAGAAGAAGTGAAAGGAAGAAAATATGAGACATATTAGAAACAGCCGAAATTCAACCCATAAATAAGACGCTAGAAGAACGAGCTAATAAAATATGGACAAAGATAGATGAAAAGCTCGACGAAATGAACGACGAAATTAGAATACCGGAAGCAAACCGAAACCGAATAAAGAAAGCATTCCCGAGCAACAGCGAGAAGAACAACCAATATACACTTGAGTAAAAGCAAACTTAACCCAAGCAAAACGAGAAAAACAAAGGCATGAATGCCAGAATTAAAGAAAGAGAAAATAAAAGAAACACAAAGAATAATTAAAAGAGATGCTACCCGCAAGGGTACCCAAACGAAAAAACTCAGGTGCAGAAAGAGAGTATAAAAGAAAAAATACTTAGAACAAACTAAAAATAAATTAATTAGAAGAAACATTCAGAAATATATTAATATAGAAGAATATAACTAAATAAAGAAGAATAGCCAGTATTCTGGCAATTAATAATAATCTGACTCACTCACTCACTCCTCACACTCATCCTTCCCCCCCAAAAAAAAAAAATCTCTCATGATATCTACTCTATTCCCCTGCTTCTCTCACCTATCACATTGTTATTATATTGCTCTTATTTCTTGCCTCGCTAGTCATCAGCTTCCACATTCAAGTCGCGGTAGCAAAGTGGTCATTTCATTTAGTTCACTCAACTCGCTTAAGGCCCTAGTCCTTACCCATTATAACAGCAATCAGAGTTGATCCTTGTATGGTGCAAAAGTAAGCGGTGAGCCAAATACTTAGTTCAAGTGATCTAATCAGTTCTCGGCCTTTCAAGACTCGTATCTCTTTTTAGAAAAGAGGCTGAAAGACATTTCCTCATTGTCTTAATTGTCGACCATGCAAGATGTTTATTTTTGAAAGGATAAAGGTCCTCTTGTGAAGACAGAGAGTCTTTGTTTTTTTCTCTGTATGGAGTCGAGAATAGAAGAGAGCTATCGAAGAACGAGCCTACAATATATATATATACATATATATATATATATATATATATATATATATATATATATATATATATATATATATATATATATATATATTGGAAGTAGTTTCTTCTCACGAAAGATTAATTCATTTTTCCGAATAAGGCGGTTTCATGCCCATCTTCGGGTCTGTCACAATGAATCAAATGTAAATAAAAATATTCCAGCCAGAAATATCAAGGTATTAACTTTAATGCAATTTTAATGATCGTTAAAAGATTCTCTTATTAATTCTTCAAATATTAGACTGGATGAATAAATATTAGATCGATGCACGTATGTAGCACCATTCGGTATTTGGAGTCAAGAATGTGTTCTTATTTAGGCATCAACAATCTAACTAGCTGAAAATCGTAAAGAAATCTAAGCTCTTAGGATGGCATCATCCTTGGAAAATCGATGCTAGTGCCAATATATTTACAATATTACTCCATTGCAACAATGCGATTTCTCTCATTATTTTAGACTCAATATCAATTAAAATGTTAAAGTTTTCCCTTAAAAATGAATCAACTGTTGTTCAACTTCTCCAACTAGATTTTGCTTTTTCCTCTAGTCTTTATCTTATCCAGTTAAGTTTCTGCCGTTGTTCAACTTGCTAAGTTATTCTGCATCATTCCTATTCTATTCACTTGTTTTAATAATGTAAAGTTTGATCGTGTAGTGAAGAGTAAACAAAGTTATTTATTTTTAAAAATCTAATATATGTATATTGAATCAAAAGAAGACAACCATGGACCTGGAAACGTAGTCATTACAGACTAGATACAATGAATACCCATCTTTTTCTGGTCCTAGGATTGGATTTCTTCTGAATATTATATAAATATATATATATATATATATATATATATATATATATATATATATATATATATATATGGTTAATTTTGTGATTATGCCCGACGTCAAATTTATTCTAATTCAATAATTCAATAAGGATTGCCTTCATTGTGCCGTCCTTAAGCTCTCTTTAAGCCTAGTGTTCTTTCAATGTCACTTTCTCTTACCTTCAAAAAACACCTGTTTCTTGTTTCATTGCTCATTCGAGTCGAATCTCTCTTTCTCTTGCTCTATATTGTTATATAGTCTGCAATACAAAGTTTCTGCATCTTTCTTTCGGTCTTCAAAATGGTTTCGAAAGGCAGAAAATAAATATGGCGAAAGCCTTGTGGTGGTTGTTACCACCCACAGAACTTGTATTCGTTCTTTCTTTTTATATATACAATTGTTTTTTAATGTAGACAATGTTTTTACTTGTGCAAATTCCCCCAAAGTGCGATTTGTTTGGGGGGTTTTGTTTGGGTATTTTAATCGCATCATATTGTATTAAATATCATTTTTAAGCTAATTTTGAAATGGAAGCTACGCCCTCCATATCTATAACTTAATAGTGGGAGGTTAAAACCACCGCATTTTTTTAATAAACTCGTAATATTCCTAATTTGAAAAACCAAACATTAGATTCGAAATCAAAAGGCGATTGGTAAATGTCGTTTGGCCTCTAGTTTTTCTACCGCGTTGCTTGACTTCAGACATTATAAGCTTCCCAAATGACGGCTAATCTATTTTTAGTCATAACATCATAATTGCAAATTTGCATAGATTAAATAGTGAATGGGCTATATAGAGTATATCGTCGATACACACTATAGCATTTTGCGTATTTTAAAAAAGAATAGAGGTATTTTTAACAAAGCTCCCACAAAATTTGATTTCGGGTATTATCCCCAAGGTAACCATATATATATATATATATATATATATATATATATATATATATATATATATATATATATGGTTACATTGTGATAAGAGCTCAACACTGCGACAAGGAAAATGTGAAATAAAATGAAAGACAACACTTCACGATGACAAAGTTCTCATCAGAAATAGTGCGAAGAATCACAAAAAAAATCCTTAAGACCTCCTGAGAGATTTGTCTTTAGCTGGTGTAAATGTTTCTTCTTCAACCGTCCGGCGAAGGCTTATTGATGTTGGTAGATTTGCTAGAAAATCTGTACGTAAACAGTTATTGACTTTTGCTATGAAGTCAAAACGTCTTCGCTGGGTACGCAAGGATGCTGGATGGAAGGCAACTGACTGGAAGAAAGTTATGTTTTCAGACGAATTGCATTTTTGAATTACATGGGCATAGGTCATTGGTAGTAAGACGAAGCAAAGATGAATCATTTCAGCCAGGACACATTCAACAGGCGCCAATATACCCACCTAAGAAGATGTTTTGGGATTATTTTAGCGCTAAAGGCCTAGGGCGGCTTGTTACTAATGAGTGAATGATGAACAGCTTCCCGCGATGCAGAAAGACTTTTCTGATGGAGGCGGCATTTTCCACCAGGATCTGTCCCCGTGCCATACTTCCCAAATAATGCGCACATTCTTCGAAAAAGGTGGACTTACCGTTATAGATTGGTCTGGGAATTCTCCTGATCTAAACCCCATCGATAATCTCTGAGCTATAATTAAACGTAGAATCGAGAAAACCGACTGTTCGACGATGCATAAGAGGATTCGTGTTGTTATCAATGCCTGATACCATAACGAAGAACTAGCAGAAATGTGTGCAAATTTGGTTAAATCTCTGCTAGATCTATTGAAGCAGGTTCTAAAAGCAAAGGGTGGTCATATTTCATATTAACTGTACCATTTATCTTATCATTGACGTATTTTTTTCAAATTTAACAAAGAATTATCAAATAATTGTATTATTTAACCACTGTCCGAACTAATTTGCACACTACTGTATATAAAGATTTTATTTATTTAGACACCAGAAGATTGCCAGAGACCTGAAAGGCTTGAAAGCAAAAGGTGCTCTTCTAATTGTCGAGAGTCGAGAAATATCATGTGTCCAATACCGAACCCGAAGATAGGATCAAGCATCACCCTGGTCTCTGTATTCCTACGAACAAAACGTCTTTACCTCCTTATCTCATAGGAGTAAACTACAAGGTAATTTATGGTACGCTCATCTCGCGTGACTCTACCCAACGCATCTACGTGGATTTCCTTTTTTCTACTTTCTTTATCATTAAAAAAATCGCGATGTACTCGTATATTAAAACGTTTGACAGAAGAGACGTTTGGGTTAAAAATGCCAAAAGTTACTTGAGATCCTCTGATTTACATCAAAACAAGAGGGAAAAAATGGCAGATGATGACGGATGGCAGACATTTGGATGAGCTGTGAGGAGGAATTTGCTCATCCTTTTAAAAGCCGCGAAAAAACTCGAGACAGCAAAGTTTAGATTTAGGGGAAATTGATAAAACTGCTCCAATTACATATATAAAACACAAATTTTCCCGCGAGAATGTCTCCGTTGTAGAATGGGCTGTCATGCTGTGGGAGACATCTGGTGGATTGCATGCCATCCTAGCCCACAACGCTTGCAGTTTGCCATCCCAACACAAATGACAGCAGAAGGATCCGCATCTATAAGACTTTTACACATTTCAACTTCACCCATCTTCCTCACTCTTTACAGATTTTTAGTCGCATGCGGGTCTAGTCGGGGGTGACTCTACATCACACTATGTCAGTCGGTCGGTCCCTGTTTTGCTTTTTGTTGTTTTTGTAATAACATTGTAACTGTTTGACCCCGATCCTAACGAAATTTGAAATCCTTATGCTGTTTTACATCTTCTTTCAAAAGATATAATTGCCAAAGAGGTTCGAATGCCACCCTTGTACGGAATTTTTGCGAATTAGGAAATAACATTTCCAAAGAAAAATTATCCTGTCTTTCTGTTTCTTACGGTTTGTCGGATTCATTTCATCATTCTTTCTCGTTCATGAAAGATTTATACATTGTATATTCGCCGTGTGTTTACCTTAACTCTCTTTTGTCCTTTGAATTCACTATTAATTTCCCTCTTTCATAGTCTCGGGACGATCGATCTTGCGAAGCGTACCTTTAAAGCTTGTTTATTCCCAAGATTTTTTTGTCTTTCGCGTAGCCGAGTGGTCAAAGGGATGGTTTACTTGAGATCAAAGTTGTTGCTCGCTGTCTCGGTGTGCTATATATATATATATATATATATATATATATATATATATTCGTGAATGTTCCTTATTCTAGCAAGCCGGATCTTCAGCAGAGGAATAGGAGAACAAGCCTTGAATTAAACATATATTGGCCAACATTTCGGGCTCTGGACCATCTTCTGGGCTTGAACAATTAATAAATAAAAATAATTGTTTTAACCAATGAGAACAATGACGAGAGCTAAGGGATAGATGTAAAAATACTAAAAACGCAAAGAATAAAAAGACCAAAAAAATCAATATGAATTAGCGATCCTGGTCAGAAATTAAGTCTTGTAACCAGTGTGACACCGATCAGTGTAGGATTTTCTTTTATTTAAAGGGGAAGGAGGCTTCAATAGGAGGATGCGAGGAAGGGGGGGGGGTTATTCAATAGTAATTTTGTTAGATAAAAATATTTTCCAACAATATTTTGAGAATTATTCCCAATTTGAGATTAAACTTGAGAATTCTAATTTTCCCCAGCAAATAATAGGAACAATTTGACATTTGGTTAGATTTTTTTCAAAAAATTCTCACCACTGTGACTAAAATATAATTAGTTCTTGGAAAGTTTTGATTAAGTAAAGTGAACCATCATCTCAACCCTTGAAGAGAGGACTAAGTTACTCTAATCTCAATTTACCAATGCTACTTAGAAACTTTGCCCATTTTTTCTGGCCATAACTTCTGGCGAATAAAAAGTTTCAAGGTGAATAAAAAGATTCAAAAAGGCCAATGGATGTTGCCAACGGGAAAGTCACTTTCTGTAGGGAGGTCCCTGCATGAAATAATGGATTAAAAATTTAATATTTAATTTTCATTTCTTATGACTAAGTAAACTCCATACCAAGTTTCACTTCTTTCCAAGTGGGCTCTGCACATTTTGGGGGCGATTGCTAAGATTCTGCCAAACATGTTGGAATTTTTTGTTTTCATTGATTACATTTCGATCTAAAGGCAACGTAACACCCCTTTGAACAAGATTTATTTACCTTTGTTCATAATTTGTTATTCCTAAATTTTTCACTTTTATTTATTGTGGTTTCTCTCTTTTCTTTCTTTTTCTCTTTTTCTATCAACTTCTTTATTTCACTCTGTTTCTCTCTCCTTTTCTATATCACTTTTTCATTCACTTTCTCTGTTTTTTCTTAATATCTCCTTCTTTTTCTCTCTCGTTATATCTTTTTTCTCTCTCTTTTTCTCTTTCTCAGCGATTATTGTAATGATATAGTACCTTTGGAAACAAAAGCCTTCTTCTTTAAGAACATAAGAAAAGAAGGAGACTGCAAAAGACCATTCATGGCCTACTCAACCCCTCGTTTATCATAGTTTAAATAAATGTAAGGTACTGGCTATTCTTCTTTGCTTAGTTGTATTCTTCTATATTAATATCTTTCTTAATATTACTTCTAATTAGTTTTATTTTAGTTAGTTCTAAGTCTTTTTTCATTTATACTCTGTTTTTGCGTCCGAGTCTTTTCGTTTGGGTACCCTTGCGGGTAGCGTCTCTTCTAATTAATCTTTGTATTTCTGTTATTTTCTCTTACGTTATTTCTGGCATTCTTGCCTTTGTTTTTCTTGATTTGCTTGAGTCAAGTGTATATTGGTTGTTCTTCTCGCTGTAGGTGGAACCTTCTGCTCGGGAATGCTTTCTTTATTTGGTTTCGGTGGTTTGCTTCCGGTATTCTAATTTTGTCGTTCATTTCTACGAGCTTTTCATCTATCTTTGTCCATATTTTATTTGCTCGTACTTCTAGCCTACACGGGCATTCTTCCTACCGGGTTATCGGTAACAGTTACATCAAACGAAAAGTTTTAAAAATATGATCTAAGTACCGGTTTTACGCCTTAACGACTTTGCTACTATAGAAAAAGTGAAGAAACTACAGAAACAATGAACATCAAAGACCAAAGGATCCGCTCAAGGCCATTTGAAAGTAAATTTGTAAGTTACCTGATCAATCTTGGATTTTCCAAAGATTGGAATAGCATCCAATGCCTTCCACATAATCTTCTTATGCACCCATAACTCAATAGCTTATTATTAAGGTCACGCCCATGAAGAGGCAACATGTCTGCGTGAAAACAGATGGAATGGTGACAATATTGATGTTGCAGAGTATACTTCCGGTTGTGAGCTTTTACATTGCGTTGACCCCTTCATTCATCGGCGGCCCTCATAAACTGCCCTTCAGTTGTTCATTGGGAATAAAGTGATAGATATAAAGCTCAAATTCTTAACAATTCTATGTTTTGGATTTTATTCTCCCATTTTTCGTTTACTCTTCTCAATGTTTCGAAAAATTCAAGTTTTCATGATCCGAATATATATATATATATATATATATATATATATATATATATGAGAAAAGTTATTGAAGTAACCCAATTAATTATGCGGTTAAAAGGCTATATTAGGCAGACACAGTCTTCATCAAAGCCCTCGTAAGGAGCTTTGAGAGAACGCCTATTTTAAGTGTTACCTTCTCGTCTATGTGAGAAGAGCTCCTTCCGAGGGCTTTGATGAAGACTGTGTCTGCCTAATATAGCCTTTGAACCTCATATATATATATATATATATATATATATATATATATATATATATATATATATATATATATATATATATATATATATATATATATATATATATGATAAATACTACCCACAAGGAAAATAGAAAAACGATTCCGAGTGCTTTCGTCTTTATTCTAAAAGACCTCTTCCTGGAATGAAGAGGTCTTTATTCCATTAAGAGTTCTTTTAGAATAGAAACGAAAGCTCTCGGAATCGTTTTTCCATTTTCCTTTTTGGTGTTCTTTATCATAATTTTGACTCACGTGCAAGTTGTGATTTTCTTTTCATATATTAATAAATATATATATATATATATATATATATATATATATATATATATATATATATATATATATTAAAAATACCAAGATTAGGAAAATTGGATGAGTGTCAACATCTTTATTAATATCTGGCGCCGTTTCGACATATATGGTCATCTTCTTTGGTCGGAAATATAAAGGATCCAAATGACAGTGTAATAATCAAGAAATAGATACATATCAAACACGTGAAAGGAAGAAGGAAAGTTAAAAAAGGCAACAACCTCACAAACGAGGAATGTAAATTAAATTTGTTCTCATTTGAAAAGTTTTAATAAAAATTGAAATTAAAGTCGTAAGGATGAAATTAATAATGGACTCAGGAAATCATTACACAAAAACAAGTATCCAAACAGTTTGTGAAATGTAAAATAATAATTAAATGTTAGTTATACTAATATTGATGGCATGAACAAAATAGTAACCAACGAGGGTACATAAAAATAATAACCATCGAACAATAATAATTATTACATGCAAAATATGGTAATAATGATGGTGATACGAGTATATACATGTAAATTGATTCATCAAAATACGATAAAGTTTATTAAACATAAAAATAATTTTTATGTGCGACAATGCAATAAAATTTAAAATAAAAATTTATTTGAACACGTGTCAAGAAATTTTCATTCTAATTATGATGTATATTTCATTATGATTATTCAGATTTGTTTTGTCGTGTATGTTCTTAGATTCTATTGAGATGTCTGGTCCTTTGGCAGGAGAATTATCAAATGGTTCTGTGTTGTCTTTCGATACCGGCATTTGCGATCTCATTACCAGAAGAGGGGAAAATATGTATTTCACTGAATTTTATAACTCCTGAAACAACTCGGAATTAAAATACAATCGATTTTCGGAGATTATGTTAACAGGAACGCCAAAACGTGATGTATAGTTGGTGAAGAATGCTCCAACCATATATTCTAATATTATATCCTTAAGTGCATATGCCTCTAACAATTTAAAATAGCCCCTCATTATGTTCAAAAGGTATTTGTTATCCTCTTTATTGTTTTGAAAACTACTCAAAATGTCCACATTGATGATATGAAACGTTGATGGAGTTATCAAATTGTGCAAAATGGAGTTTTGTACGTCTTTGTACTTTGTAATTCTGACATTCAAGACATTTTCTAACTCACTCACGTATGTCTTGTATCATCTCGCACCAGAAAAGTCTCTCTGAGATTGATTTGACGGTAAGGCTTGTGCCTAAATTACACAAGTTGTGATAATAGTTGAAGATTAGCTTGCGTAAATCAGAGGTGAAATAAGGACGAACAAACCTTTTTTCATAAATCACAATTGATAAAATACGGAGAAGAAGAGGGCAGGTCAATCATATGAAAATGAATCGCAGTAGAAGCGTTTTTTAGTAGATATTTCAATTGCAAATCGAACAATCTAGATTTGCCTAAACTTCATATTCAATAATAGTGAATATTCCTCGTTTATCCCTCTGCTTAATGGAGGACTGCTCCTCCTCAACAAGCGCCCCTAAGTTGTGGAATGCTCTTCCTGCTGAAATCAGGTCTTCTCCCTCTCTTACCACATTTAAGCGTCTCCTGAAAACGCATCTTTTCAAAATTGCCTTCTCCCCCCTCTTGAATTTCCATTGAATTTTCATTCTCATCTCAGCACAAAGTGCGCTCTGGAAAGGCATCAGGCCTTGAAGAGCGCATTACAAAGACTTATTATTATTATTATTATGAGCAGGTTATTTTTCTTGTAACGTAGATTATGGTGGTGGTGCAATGGGTTACATAGATTGCATGTTTCAATCAATCGTGGTTGCCCGGGAAAGAGCATCACTAAGATTATCTCTTCTGGCTATATAACAAATATCATTAGTACATTGAATAATGAATTCAAGCGCATGGGTCTTTCTGGTAGAATAACCTGGTTTTGAGAGTCTAAACTGCGCCAATGTTCGCCTTGCAATCAATGAGAAGAAAGTAAGTAGTGCTTTGGACTAAGTGTTTTCAAGTGTTTTATTGCAAACGTTTAAGCGATTAATTCTTTGGTAAACATGGATTACTTAATTCTGAAACCTTGAACGTTTTACTAAAGAATCCTAATATCTCTCATTCATCCTCAAACAAATTGTTCTAAAATACTTCCGATGTCTAAGTCAGACGCATCTTTATTAAATGGATGTGACTGGTCCTTTTAATAAATCCACGAGGAAAATTGGCTAAACCCTTTTACTTCCTAAAAAAATCAAGTAATATAAATTCACCATGGCCAAATTTGATAGTCTTCTTCATTTCCAATGAGTAGGACACTAAAATATGCTAAAACGTAGTTCAAATCAACAAAAATATGATTAATGTACCTTTGGAAAGCTTGATAAGAGTTGGACATACTTCGAGGATGAACAAGGGATTCATAAAGACCCACTGGAAATATCATAGCCGTGTTTCGGAAAAACCCGTTCTTTACATCGATTTTGTAGGAAACCGAACAATTCTGTAAAAGTACAATCAACAGTTAAAGTAAGGAGGCGGGTATTTATCCTTAGCTGCGATAGAATTTTAACAGCGCTTGTCACATGTTGCACGGTAATTTTTTATCGTTTTTCTTTACACGATTAATGGCTGAGGTATAGGAAGATCTACTTAGCTTAGTCTTTTTTCCTTCTAATAATGCTCGAATGTTATCCTTAACCGCACCAAAAAGATTTGTGGATAAAGGACTCGGCCACTCGGCAATGGGCGGTCCTGCATCACATCATGATGGAAATATGAAGAGGGAACATTAGACATTCATTTATTATTACCATGCTCGTTGTAGGGTTTGTAAAGTCACTGTAATTAAGAAGGAGTTGATCTACTACAAAGTTGGTTGAAGTTGAAAAGAGAGCGATGGAGGAATGACGCGTTCACTTATAGCGCTTATTGATAGATTGGTGGTGCCATCCACCAAGCGTTAATGTTTAAAGTCAACCAAATGATTACAATTTACTAAAACTCAGCATCGATTATCACATTTTTAACATCGTAGACTAAAGATTTTCACGTTAGATTACGTCATAAACCCAGAAATAGAGAAGGGGACGTTCACCAAATGTAGGAAATAGGGATCCTGTTGTGGTCTGAAGGCAAATGTTGCTCTTTTGTTGTTAAAGATCGTCGTATGTAGCAGGAGAATTTATATCACTGATCCTATGTTTACCAAGAAACTTCTTCCGGTTGTAAGTGTTGTATGTAGGTAAAGTATGTAAATATAGATGCACGTGTCTCTTCTATACAAATATGTAAACGCCATCCCACGTCACCAGTGTAGTCATTGTTGCCACATGCATCAGCCAAAGTCGTAAGGTATTTAATTATTCGCACTCTGTACAAATTCCACCTAATTATTAGTTATAGCTATTTTTAATGATTGTTTTACTTTAATGATATTTGATGTATCGAATTAACATTGGTTCATCACAACAACCAATGCTATTTTATACTCATGTATTATTTTAATCAACGAATTATTGTACATCTTACCTCATACTTTTATTTATTCTATTAACCATGCCAACGAATCTTCATTATAATATTTTAATCATTTGAATATTTATTCTATTTACCATGCCAATGAATCTTCATTATTATATTTTTACCCAATTGATTAATTCCGATTGAATTAGATCATTATTTTGATTCAAATTTCCTTAATTTTTGCTACTTTTATCTTATTTCATAACTTCTATATTTAATATGTAACCACACAAATGTAACTACATTTGCAACTTCAGAAGGTTGGGTGATTTTGTGGTGATCCATTTACAAAAAAGCTACACGCTCTCTATGTACACGGGCTTTCTCACGATTGTTTCAAAAGGAGCGACCATTGATTTCAGTTTGGTCACATTATCTTCCTTCTAGGTCAAACAAATATCCGTTCCCATAAAACTGTCATTTAACCATTTCGTTATATTTGTTTATTAACGCCAGCCTGTTATACTGAATCCTATAAAATTCTTTTTCTCACCATGAATCTATAAAATTCCTTTGATAGACAATCTCTGCTCTCTCTCTCTTTCTCTCTTTCTCTCTCTCTTTCTCTCTCTCTCTCTCTCTCTCTCTCGAACACACATTAACAAACATTCATCAGACAAAGATTCTCCCCACAAACTCCATTGGTCACGCCCACCTTCTCTACTCATACAGGGTCACCCTCCAAAAACAGGCCTGCACACAGTTTTAGTGATATATCCTTCATTCATTCATTCACTAATCACCCTTAATTTACAAAACATTACAGAAGCAACACCTGTGAACACAAATAAATCTCAATGGGAGCTCTAGCCAAAAATATACTGCGTCAAACATTACTAAGAGACATGCTCGACAAGAAAATGCAGGACACTTTCGTGTATTAGTTCGAATGTGAAAAAGTCCCCTCCAAGAGCAGAATTTAGGACTGGGTGGACCACTTCAAGATCGATAGGAGAGTGGAGAACCTCAATGCAGCTAGTGACAACCGTCCAAGCCATTCAGGACTCCCCAGGCAGCGTACAGCTGAGTTGGTCGAGAGCGTGAGAGAGTCAGTCAGCAGAGTCCAAAGCGTTCTGTGCGCAAGTGAAGTCAGTCCCTCGGTATATCTCATGAGACTTGTAGGAGAATGATAGTTATGGATGTAAAGGCCTACCCATACAGAATATAGATGAAGCAGGCCCTTAAGACCTCAAAAAAGGAGCAGAGAAAGGCTATGGCATTCAAGATACTGGAGAAGATTCATGAGACCCCAACTCTCCTTAACCTCCTTTGAACCTCAGATGAAGCTCATTTCCATCTTGAACGAAAGGTAAACTCGAAGACAAATGTCTTTTGGAGGACTTCCAGTCCCAAAAAGGTAGCCACCAAACCCCTACAGTCCCTTAAATGCACGGTATGGACTGCAATCTCAGTTAGAGGCATCATCGGACCATTGTTCTTCGAGGAATCTGGCGCAAAAGTGACAGTCACCAAGGAGCAATATGTTGAGGTCCTCAAAACCTTTAAGAGGGAGCTGAAGACCCTGTTCCCGCCGCTTATGGTGAAACTTTGGTACCAGCAGGATGAAACAAGCTCTCACACCTTAAAACTGTCCTCAGATTGGCTGAAGGAGAACTTTGGTGACCGTGTGATCAGTCTCAAGACTGATTTTGAGGGGTCACCTCACAGCCCAGACCTTAGCTCCCACCAGAGTTCTTTCTCTGGGGCTACCTTAAATACAAAGTATACACATGGAGACCCATGATCATCACAGAACTCTAGGAAGCCTTCAGGGCTGAAATCAGAGCCATTAGGCGGTCGGTTTGTAAGGACGTCATAAACAACTATGTGCTGCGCCTCAAGAAATGCACAGAGCTAAATGGAGGTCATCTCGAACACGTGCTCTAGAATAAAGAAGAAAAGTCTGAAGACTTTCGTGTTTTGATATGAAGTTTTTAAACACAATAAACTAGTTATCACCAAAGTTTTATTCAATCCTTTTAGAAAATTAAGAAATGAAGCCTATCGAAAGTTAGAGCTCGTTTGTAAGGGGGTGACCTTGTATAAAATAATCGGACATTAAGCACAGAATCTCATTATTCTCATTATTTACATTATCCACACAGTCGATTAAATCGCTTCGTCTTTGAGGTTGTGATCCATCCGCCTCGGTGAATAGGATTCACAAGCTCACCAACTCCAGCTATTCATCTTATTAAACATTAAGTTCAAAATAAAGTTATTTTCATCAACTTGTTTGTAAATCCAAATAAGAACTTATTTGGTGGACACCCTCAAACGAACTCAAATTCCAAACTTGGATTCATGTAGCAGAGAAGGAATATTTGTTCCAAAGTGAACCTCGCCATAATCAACCATCAACCTCTTTGCTCGCTACAAGCATCAACCACCTTCTCTCGCTTCATATATACCTATATATATATATATATATATATATATATATATATATATATATATATATATGTAAATCCATTACGAGTTATCTTTAATACTATAAGTTATCAGTGGTTACCTGTGTAACGATCCTTAATGCACACTATAACATCGACCTAAAAACCTGTTCTGTATTGAAACGTCCAACATAAGCGAATAACCCTTAGATGTTAACGCATAAAACAACAAAACGAACAACTTGCCATTTAGGTTGCTCTCTCGTAAACAGATCGCCTTATCTGTCCACCATGCCCGAAAAGGAAGAGCCTCCAAAAGTGAGGAGCGCCTCCCTATTACAAAGTCCAAGTATTTTATTAGCAGCGACACTATAGTTCTTACAACTTTTGATTTAGACGCAAATGTCAGGTATTCGAGTAGAAAGTCTAGACGTGAGACAACGCAGAGATGAGTATTAAGATAGAGACTGAAAAGCGGATATACAAAATGAGACAACAGATATTAAATATAAAGAGTTCGATCGAAGACATTAGAGATCGATTCATTTATAGACACCTACTTTTCAGCGAAATAGAATAGAAGAGTATAAAATACTTTCATCTTTTGCATTACCGATTCATTATAACTGTAAAAACACGTGATTCGTTACCTTTAAATACCTGCACTAAAAAGCAGATATGAAAAATATGCAAGAACTGGGGGGGAAGGGAGGGACCACCTCTGGCTACTGCCTGAAAAAGAAAAATTGATGAAGTAGAGAATCTAAGAAAGAATGTTAAAATAAATCGAAACATTCATAAATAGATTCAATAGATAATTGGATATGTAAATCGATAAATTGATGGAAAAATAGACTGTCTGACTAGACGAGGTGGAATGTGGGAAAATGGAACTGTATTCGTGTTAGGAAGCAAGTGTTGCGATTGATTATTTTGACAACCAATCTAAAGGGTTAACCCTTCATAAATATCTTCATAAATATGAAAATAAATTATTTAATCGCTGGACTTGATGAAAACTTTCTAACTTCTGATGGGGAAGAAGTTAAAGTAATGTTAGGTTAGACAAAGGCAAGTTTTTAATAATGACATCAAGTGCTTCACCAACAGGAACTTTAGTGAAAAGGCTATTAACATCAAAACTTAGCACTGCTTATTGGATAGGTCAACCTCTTTAATTTCATCAGTAGTGTGAAAAAGTATTCAAAAAGTTCATTTTTCCACTAATTTAGATTACAAACCCTCCTTCTACCGCCGTTTTGTTGATGATTCCTTGGCAGTTTTTAATAATCCTGCACATAGCCAACTTTTCTTTAATTTTTTGAACACTTTACACCCTAACATCAAATTCACCATTAAAGTGGAGTCAAATGATAAGATGCCCTTTCTTGGCCTTTTAATCAACCGAGATAATGACCAACGAAAAATTCAAACAACCATTTACAGAAAAAAAACATTCACAGGACTAGGTTTGAACTACTTTAGTTTTTGTGATTTCAGATATAAAATATCCACAGTAAAAACTTTAATACATAGAAGTTTCTCGCTATCATCCACTTAGGAATCAATCCATAATGAATTTATTTTTCTTAGGAAGTATTTTATAAATAATTTATTTCCTTTTGACCTATATGATAGAGTTTCAAAAAAGCTATTTGATAATCTCATTGACCCCCCTCAACCCTGCATAAAAGTTCCTAAAATGCCCATATATTTACTAATTTCAGAGATGGGTTTTTTAAACGATACTTTTAAAAGAAAAATCCTATTTATTTTTAAAAGATATTTTCCACAAATCAACCCCAAAATAGTTTTTATAAACAAACTATCGATAGGAAGTTTCTTTAACAGTAAAGATCCTATCTCTTTGGAGTTCCGCAGTGATAATGTCTATTTATTTAAATGTCCCAGTTGTACTGGAGCCTCTTACATCGGTAGCACTGTTAGGTCTCTTGGAGCTAGGTTCTCTGCTCATATGGGGATTAGTTGGCGTATAAGCAAAATATTAAATAGAAAGGAAAAGTCATCTATTAGGGAACACACCATAAGCTGTAAAACTAACATTTCTATTGAGAATTTTAAAGTATTAGCCTTTAACAACAACAAACATTGCCTAAGAACCCTCGAATCTCTATATATAAAACACTACAAACCTACACTCAATAAAGATTTAAGTGCAATATCATTATTAATTAACTAATTTTAACTACAGTTTGTTAGTTGGTTTGCCTTTTAATAAACCAAGCGTCAATGTAACCTATATATACTAGCCCCTTGTTAAACCTACCATTCACTCTCTAGGATGGATCCGCTTTAGTAAGTACCCAAATTTTCCGTTTTTATATTAAATGTTTTTAACTCTTACAGTCTTTACAAAAAAAAAAAAAGTTTAAATTTATTATCTTTAAATAATGCTAGGTCAATTTCTCTTATAGTTTGTAATTAATTTCTGCAATAATCCTTAAATTTATGAACTAATTTTTGAGTCAGTCTTAAAGCAAATTTAACTGTTGCCAAGTCATATTTAATTTAACTTGTAGTACTTTCTACTGATATTTTGTAATTGGTCACCTTTAAAATAATGTCTTGTTGGCCTTTTCAAGTTTTCTTCACACATATTAACTTTGTTAACTTATTCTAGCCTGAAGATGAAAACTTGTAGTTTGCGAAACGTAGTGAAAAATTAAAAGATGCTACATCCGTTTCTCGGGGTTCTGGGATTTATCCTCAATATTAAATGCAGGCTTCACGGCTGAGCTCCATATGGATATATATATATATATATATATATATATATATATATATATATATATATATATATATATATATATATATATATATATATATATATAATATATAAATGGGAGACTGTGAGCTCCAAACACATTCATATATCGGAATGACCGAAACAAAGATAACACGAAGAGTGACCTAATACTTGAGCAACGGTGCCCACAGGACATATACGTTGGAAAAGCATGGAAAACAGATGGACCGGAAGTCGCTTGAAGAGAATATTGAAATCTTAGCACACGCCTCAAACCGACGACAATTGCTTATATTAGAAGCCATATACATAAATGAAAAGCAACCTAAATTAAATATCCAAACAAATTTTTAATTTATCTTACCATCCTCCCCTCCGCCAGCCCCTAATAATATTCCCTCCCCATCTTAATCCTGTGACCGTTATAGTGTCTCAACCATTTGCATGTATATCTTTTGTTTGAGAAATCTCCTTTTCTACAAATATGTTCGTATAAATGTTAACGCAGCTTACCCCACATATATATATATATATATATATATATATATATATATATATATATATATATATATATATATATATATTCCTTAGCCACAAATGGGTTGCCTTTGAAAATGACATTCGTATATATCGAAACGCGTCAGCCAATAAAGAATTTCGTTTTGCTTAGTCAACCAGTTTTTTTGCTCTCGTGCGTCACGACTTTCTAATGAATTTTGGTTAACTAATCCATGGGTTAAGCCAAGACCAAAAGCGGATAATAAAATTAACAATAAGTTAACAATCACCTTAATAAAACATGTTAAGAAGAAAATTTACTGCTTAACTATATGAATATATATATATATATATATATATATATATATATATATATATATATATATATATATATATATATATATATATATGTATGTACATGAATAAGACGTAATTAGGTACCGAATACTGATTGGATATCCAGGGTTGTTAAGTGATTATAATGGAAGATTTGGGGTGGTGAGAGATTCGGTTCCTTTGAACCTTAAGAGTAAAACGGAGCGAACTTGGAGGGGGGGGGGACCTTGATTACTAACGGGTGTAGACGAGAACCCGAATAGGGTAATGCTACGTTCTCCAAACTCTGATTTAGTGAGATGCTGGCCTCTTGTCCTCAAGAGGTCACCAGAAGAACTTTATAGGACGGCTTCGCCACCCTTAAACCGAAGGCGGTTGAGAAAGGCAACGTTGCCTCAAGAGGCTCTTCTCCCTGACCCGAAGTTACGAGTGTGATGTCCAGCTCTCTCGTGGCCTGCGACCGTCACTAAACACTTCTCGAGCAAGAGCGTCGTTCAAGCGAACCTCCGTCCGGGAAAGCGTCGTCTAACCGAATTTCCGGGTAATCCTTAAGAGGGCGCATATATGCCCGGATTTCTCAAAAACAGGGAGAGGGAGAAGGACCTTCTTGAATCTTTATTATCGGCCAGGGCAACAGAGCGTTTCCTTACGGGAAGGTGTAAGAGGACGGGATCAGGGGGTCTGAAGGAACGACCCGCGGCTGGAGCTATAAAAGTTGTCTCAAGGCAAACCTACAAATAGACGAATAATCTCCCGACTCGGAGAGGGGGGAGATTAAGACGGCGGGGAGATAGTCTTCAATCACAGCGTCATGCCTCGGTGTGAATTTCTCAGTAACCGGGCGGAAAATTGAAAAAGGGTGAAGTCGGATGGGGGGGGGGGAACAGCTCGCTTTATCTACCGAAGTAATATCTTAGGGGGGGGGGGAATATTAGTATTTTAGTGGGTCCCTATACATAGTTAAATACTACACAAATGCCTAGAGATTTTAAAATACACCGCACCACACGCCTTCTGGTTTCAAATTCTCTGTCTATCGGAAACCAACGAATTCTTCTTCTTATATTCACTTTCACTCCTCTCACCATATTAAAGTCAAAAGATCCATTTTTTTCAATGTTTCTCCTTGCACTTCGGGGGGTTAGTCCTAAATTTTTTGACTGTGAAGTTTCCAAAATTAATGAAATCGGCCATAAACTTTGAACCTCGCGCGCCTTTTAATAACAAGAATACTCTTGTACTTCGTTTTAATCCATCCTTTGCTTCTCTCCCTCATATTTTAAAATCTCTAGGTATTTGTGGAGTATTTAACTATAATAATACTATCTCTGAACTATTAGTCAAGAACGCCCCTTTCCCTATTAGTAATGGATATTGCATAAAATGTATCGATTGCTCTAAATATTACTTTGGCCAATCAGGTAAAGGTTTAAAAAAACGAATTTCTCAGCATAAATATAATGTCCGTCCTGGCGAAGAAAGCAATTCATTTTATGTTCATATGTCATATCTTTATCACAATATTGATTGGAATTCTGCTAAAATCATCTGTCATAATAACGATACAATTTCATGAAATATCATTGAATCGACCTTTATTAGTAAATTCCCAAATTTTAATTTAAGTCCTGGCTTATATAAACTCGATGTTTGTTTTTTAAATTATATTTACAATGCACTGTCAAAACTTTAATTTGAGACTAAATATTTATATTAATCTTAATAAACTATTTAATTTTATTTTTTGTGCATCTTTGTAGCCTTATATTTATATAAGTGTATGTATTTTCATTTGAGTCAAGTCTTTAGAACATTTGTACTTATTCTACCTTGGTTTTTCGCTCCTGACCTCTGAAGTTAATCTCTCGCTCAGATTTTCTCCCTCCCTAATTGCTTAGGCGGCATTTTAATCCTCTTGTTAACCTTTAGTCTTTTGAATTTAGCTGATTTAATGATCTTAGTTTGTATTTAACTCCGCTCCTCCTAATTTTTTTATTTCATATTATTTCATTTTGTTGATTGGTTCTTTGCTTTTTTGTGAGCATTCCCTCTCCTCTGTATCATCTTTATAAATATTACAATTTTCGATACTTTTGCTATTCCTTGATATAGAACTCGAAATAAAGTTCGAAAATACTTGGAATCCTCGTATTAATTTTCCATGTGAGCTTTGTTGCTTATATATATATATATATATATATATATATATATATATATATAATTAGGTAAAAGGCCATGTTGTATGCATGTACTATTGAAATTCAGAGCTGTGCCAGCGTTATTAATTTTAACTTGTATTTTCTTAATATTCCTTACCAGTTTTTTAACGGGGTGTTCAAGGGAGAAAAATCATCCGCGAATGACATTCCTTATTCCTAGACGTCTTTCGACCATGTTAGGGAATCTTCAGGAAATAAACAGAGAGGTAATTATTACAAATAACTTTGAAGTAAGAGTGTAAGTGTGGGTAGGGGATAAAGAAGGGTGTGGGGACAAATAGCGGAAAATATACAAGTAAGAAGTGTGGTAGGGTGATCAGGCCTATTGTTTTTAAATATTTTTTGTTTTGTGGTCTCCTTGTTGTTTTTGAGTTAGTTTATATAATAGGGCGTTCAAGTCATTTGTCTTATAAAAATAATGGTCTTGAGGATGAAATGCACATATGCTGTTGTGGTAATAAATGACTTTAGGGTTGCGCGTAGTGTCTTTGTTTTTTATATATATGTAATGTAGTGAGTGTGAATCGTGTTTTTTGTTTTTTCTTTGATGTCTTCTTCGGTATTTTAGGGGTCTTTATCGGTGAATTCTTGTTGAAATCAGTCAATTTCTTAAATGGAAAATCTTTTTCTTGGACGGTTTCTTTAGTCTGGGTAAAAACATTTTTATTTTCATTTGTAAAACGGCACTTCTGCTCCGCCAGCTAAAAGCCCGGCGGAACTCGGAAATCTGGCAGGACTTATGCCTCTTCTGTTCTGGTCAATCATTCGGACGATATCTTCATCCAATTCTCGATTAACTTTCCTGCATATTCCTTGTCCGTTCTTCTATGACAACGTTAATGGAGCTTATACCCAGCCTCCTGGTGCAGCTCTACCTGGCGTCTTCTCTTTTGCCTGTATGTACCTGTAATAAGGTACATACATTTATTTTGCACCACTTGTAGTTTCCTCTTTTGTGTCTTCGAGACACATGAAATGGCGGAAGAAGGCTATAGCAGTGTCGATCTTACAAGTGCATTGTAGATCTTTTTCTTATTGCTTTCACGAAGATTTCCTGACATAAATAGAGTTTTGATTGCAGCAGTGGCCTTGCTGATTCTTTCTAAGACGTGCTTTTTGTACCAGGTTGAAGTAATCTTCATTCCGAGTACAGTGCACTCCGTGGTGTAGAGATGGCTTCTATCCCCCACCCTGACGTCGTAAAGTATTCTCCTGACTATGGTGACTACCTTAAACTTTTCCTGGTTGGTGCGGATCATCCACCGGGACTAGTAGGTGTTAAGGTTTTTAATTTCTGCTGCTTTCATACCAACTTGCCAAGGCGCATTCCCCCATGGAAAAGTGATTATCTGGGTGAAATCATCGGCAAATTGAATGTTGAGGCAAGTGGGGCTTACAGGGGCTGTAACATGAGTGGTGTAAATAAAATAGAGTGGGGGACAAGCACTCCTTGCGGAGGCTCACAGTAAGCGGAAACTTTGCTCCGTCCGTGCACCCTAAACTGATGTACGCCACTCTCTCCATGACATAGTCACAGAGAGTTCTTTCTAAGTTTTCACTTAGGCATTGTCGTAAGATCTTGTACTGCATTACCCGTTGCCACATCTTATCAAACGTTTATGATCCATCCCGAGAAACAATGTCCACGTAACTTCTTTCCCGTTTTGGTTGGGCTAGCCTTTTCGTGATGACATTAATCGCCATCTCGGTACTTCGTTTCTTCCTAAACCAGAATTGATGTGTGTTGAAGAGGGAGTTTTCCTCCAGGTGAGACACCAGTCTTCGGTTGAGGATCTTCTCAAAGAGCTTCCCGCCAGATTCTAGAAGAGAAATTGGCCGGTAGCTCTCCTTCAACGTTGGATCCTTTCCGTGCTTAGGCAAGAAAATCATCTTAGCCGTTTTGTAAGCACCTGAAAAGTATCCCGTGTTCAGACAGGCGTTATATATCCTTCTCATCTCTTCGATAACATTGGCTCGTGTCTTTTCAAAGATTAACTTTGTAAGCCCCGATTGTCCTGGGGCTTTTTGTCGGTATGAGCGGAGCGCGCCGAGTAGTTTTTCTTCGGTAATCTAGGCCTCCCCGTCGCGCTGTCTATACACCTGGTGATGAGGGTGCATCTTGTGTATTTGTTCGTTAGGCTCGTCGATGATGTTGCTTTTAAACTCTAGGTCATAGTCTTCGTTTTCCTACTCAGTTATATTGAAGATTTTTTCCCAATTACTTGGGAATATCTCTTCAATTCTCCATTCTTCCGTGTCTATGTTTTCATCTCCTTTTTGTAACTCGATCTTCTTCTTCCCAGTTGATCCTTTGAGATTTCTTGTCTTTTTCCAAAATTCTTTGGGAGTTGCTTCGTGATGGAGTCTATCGATCGCATCATCCCATCGTTTCCGTTGTTTTTCGAGGATCAACTGGTTGAGTTCTTTATTTCTATATTTCTTTACATTCCTGGTATTGATTTCATGCAATAATTTCAGCACACGGTATAAATTCTTCATGTATTCAATCCATCTGAAAGTAGAGATGGTCCTATACTCGGATTTAGGGATACAAGCCCAATCTGCGTTGATAAGATGATTTTTCAGGTCGTCGAGTACCTCGTGAATCTCCTCGAGAATTGCCCCGTCCAGGTTGGGCGGATCGTAGGCCTCAAGAAGGCACGCGTACCGTGTCCAGTATGCTCTTCTGTAGTTCTTTCTGACTACAGTTGGAACTTGTATAGGGTTCCTGTTGATAGTGAGTAGGATCCTTATATGGTCACTAAATGGTACCTGGAATGGTTCCATGTAGTAATTAAACTGCATCTGACGATTCGCCAGAGAGATGTCTGGTTTTGTGGCACTTCCAGCTCTGACAAAGGCGGGAAAGTCGGGGCCTATTCGCTGGGCAATATTTCTGTCCAGCAATAGGTCCAGACTTCTTTCTATACCGTTGAAGGTCCTGTAACCGGATTCTCGGCATCTGGCGTTCAGATCCCCCACTAATATAGTGGGGGCTTCTCTGCCAAATAGGCCAGTACGAGTGTGAATTGGTAACACGTCTCTCCTTGGCGGTTGATATCCGGTAGCAATGACCAACTTTCCTATGTCGAGTTCGACCTCAATCGTGATGTAGGTTTCTGTAAGATTTCTTATTTGCTTGTATTTAATCCTTCTCTTATGTGAAATAGCACAACTGTCGAACCGCTCCTACAAATAATTCGTGATCAACATATCGTAGTTCCAGATGTTCATTTCTGCACTACGTGTGTCGATCCCGTGTTTGGAAATTAAGATAATGTCGTTATCAATTTCTCTGAATACATTTCCGTAAAGAGTTCTTTCCGTCGTCCAGCCGTTAGTATTAATTTTCAGTACCTTCAGTGCGTTCCGTAACATGATGAATTGTTTTTACCTATGCTTCTTGTTATTCTTCTTTTTCTTTTGGGGGGCCATACACGATCTTCTTAGATCGTGTACGGGTTCAGGGGCTCTTGTCGTTGTCAGAAGAGGAGGATCCCTCCTCATTTTCAGCCTTTTCATCTTCTTCTTTGTCGTCCTCTTCGGATTCCTCCGATGGGGGATCTTCAACGATCTCCTCCAGTCCAGATTTGATATTGTTGTTTCTTATGACTGATTTCTTGAATACCTTGGAGCATTCAGAGTCTGTAGGCATGATTACTGACGGGAGCTTATTAACTTTTAAGAGTGCATTAAGTAACTGGTTGTAAAAATCAGGCTTCACTGCATTAGCCACATTTGCGTGGGTAATGCAGATCAGTATCTTTGCACTTAGATTTCCTGTGATATTCATCTGTGTAAGTGTAGGGGCAGTCTTTATTTTCCCCATTCTTCTTGGCGGCATTTGCGTCGGTCACTTCTTTGGCTTTCTTCTCTTCTTCCTCCTTCCTTTTGATGATATCTCGGCACTTTCGGCAGTTCAGGGCCAAGGTCATGAGTTATACTTTTCAATTGAGACATTTCCTCTTAGTGCTCTCGCACTTATCTAATCGGTGGTCTTCGCGTTTATAGCATACAAGGCACATTTGTATGCTGTTAAATTTATCTTGTTGGATGTTCTCTCCTGGGATTCTCATATTGAAGACCAAAATTCCTTCCGTGTTCACTTTTCTGGCCATGTCTGTGGTGGAGAACGTTATTTTGAACACGTAGCTGTGTTTACGGAATTTGATTACATCCTGGACTTTTGCCCACGGGTCGCTCCTCTGAATCTCCTCTTTCAGGTCTTCGGTCGAGTTTTCACCGACCCAACTCTCCACTTTGCGGCAAATGAAATTTCAATGTAGTTCTCTGCCACTTGTGGGAGGTCTTTGCCTCGAGTCCGATGCGTTTTAGTGTGGTAGCTCCTTCTTCAGACAGGAGCCGGTCCACATCTTTTGTTTCTGCACAGAGGGCAATGAAACCTGATGAAACTTCAATCATTTTCACCAGTGCCACCTTGTGTGGAGGTAGAGGGTTTCACAAAGTTTTCTTTTTTCCGGGGCCTTTTCTCCTTGTATGGTCCTGAGGGGGCCCCTCTTAGTGAGGGTCTCCATGGTGTTCTACGTCCTTCTACTAAGTCCTCTTGTAATATCTTCTTTTCTGAAACCAAAGAGTAATTATAGTGCTTGGAGTGAAAAGGGAAGTTATGAGGTGGTAAAGGAGGTAACGGTTAGTGAAGGTAGGTTGGTGTATGAGTAAAAAAAATGTGAAAAATGCTCCGTTTATTTTCCAGTTGGTCCCCCGCTCGTTTGCTGCCAGGATGATGAGTGATGGATGGATGGGATGGATCTCGAGTGGGAACCTCAGTAGGGGTAAATTATGGTGGAATTGATGCAGTAGCGGTCGAATCAACGGCCACTAAAGTTTTGCCACCGCCTTTCCGGTACTTGCGCCATAACTGTATCCAACTACATAGAGAGGGGTGTTACTTCCATCTCTGATTCTGCCCGGGTTCCAAGGGCGATGATGATCTCTCCTCGGTCCGGGATTCGCAGTTATGCTCCAGTTTCAAGATAATTCTGACTTATGCTTCCGCTGTGGTTTAGTCCTCAAACAAACCAGTTTTCACATAAGCCCTTAAGTATGACAGTCCAAGTGGCCGGCATAGTTAAGACGAAATCAATGAATGGCAGACATCTGAGCAGGTTCGCACGCAGGGCAATGGACGGTAGCAATGAGGTGAGGTGCTTAAGCTATCATTGAATTATGAATCGTCTATGAAAAATAGTATTCTCTCTTTTTTAAGGGTGAAGCGAAATTCACCAAAAGACTTCCAGAATTAGCTCTTTTTTATGTAGGCGGTGCTCAAAGGCCGTTACTAAGAAAGTAAAAATTCTTTATCCGTAGGTAGTCAGCAGTGCGTATGAGTCGAATATTTGGCTTTCAATGTAATTATTTACAAATTGCTACATTACATATATATAGTATTTCTACACGAACATGAGTATTACAAAAATTGGCCAACAATGGCACGGGAAAATTTTAAGGGGAAAACTAAGCGCTACAAGAAACATATAAAATTGAAAGGCTCAGACTGCTTTGGTTGACTTAGCTCATCAAATTTCCATTGCTCTGAAATTTGTACCTTAGTACCGCGCGTTTGGTAAATCCTTTGGGATAAGTTTTGGCAGTGCTGTTAAGAAATTCATTTACCATTTTTTTGCATTAAAGTTGTGAACTTTTTCACTCGCTTTCGTGCTCCCATGGAGAGGAGTGAACTTCTTTCCCCTTCCCCCCTCCCAGCTGTTCATCAAGTCTCCTTGAGCGGACAACAACCTGTAAGCATTCTTAAAGCGCACTACACGGAAGGTAAAGTGCCATTTGAAAAGCTATATTTTGGGTGGGACTGGGACACCTTTACTGGAAACTCTCTTTTTCTCTAAAACCTGGTGATCAAGTCTCTTTCAAAAAACACACACGCACACATACAAACATTCACAATTACTCCGTGGGGAATTTCTGTTGAAGTTTATTTTTGCCAATCCTTACATATGAGGATATGGAAGGATAAATGAGGGAGACCCGGTGGATACCACTGAAGACCCTCTCCGATGGCCCCAAGCCTGATCTGGAGAGGGTTTTCGCTAAAATTTATGGGATTTAGGAATTGCGCTCGTGAGACTAATCGATACTCATAATGGATACGCGGCTATTTTCTCAAAGGAGAGGGATTGCGAAGCACTCACCTCTCCTAAAGCAGCAGAATGTCTAAAGACACTTAACCTAAAACCTCACACACCACCGAAAATTAAGACACACAAACATTATCCTTCCCCGCGTCGATCCATGGGTTGGGGGGCACACCATTGAAGAGATTTATGCGGCGGTGGAAGAAAACACACCTGGGCGAAGGTAGCTGAAATCATAAAATTTAAAGAATACACACACGTTTTCAAAATAGTATTCTGTGATACCGCAATGGCGGTTAAGGCTACGGAGGGAGGTGTGCTCATTTTTAACGTCCGTGTCTGCCCTGAGCGGATCAAACTTGAACGTGAGGACTTTATCGACCTCCAGATGTGTTTCAAGTGCTAAAAGTACGAGGAGCACACCAGGGCCACCTGCCACAGGTGGAATGTTCTTTTGTGCTCTATTTACTCGCCAGATGCACATTCTTTGGCGAAGTTGTAATAGCACCTCTATGAAGTGCCTGAACTGTGCAGGAGAAGATAAGACGCTCTCCATGGCTTGCCCGGTCAAAAAAGAACTTTTGAAAAGAAAAGCTAGTCAAAAGAAACAGGAAGAGGAAAACAAGGCAAACAGTACCTAGACCAAGGTTGCAAAAGCTGCTGTTGCGGAGTCTAAGGAAAATCCAACATACCTCCACATCCAGAACTAAAACTCGACAAAAATTATTTGTTTCATCTATTATGCTCACATTGCAAATCTCTTCTCCCCGGGGTGCTTTGAGGATGAACTTAATAGAATGCTGACGCCTAATAGAATGGAGAAGATGTGGTTTTCCCCAAACCCACGGTCGGAAAAGATTCTTAAGGTTACTCTCAAACCCCAGTACGAGACTATTTGTCAGAAGTTCCCCACCCCCAGCAGCGCCCTAGCTCTCTCCAGGGATCCTAGGATCCAGGCTTAGGCAGCAAAAGAGGCAAAAACACGTACTGAGAAGCGGAACGACACAGCAATTGCACAATAAACAAACTCAATCTCACACACACAGATGGATAATGATGTTACGGTGACTGAGACAGTGAGACCTGAGGGGGCGCACGCTCGCCTCGCTCACGGAAAATCTCAGAGACGTCCAATATTGTACTTTTCTTGTAAGAGGGAATATAGGCACGCTTACCATTAGAGAAAGATTAACTTGAAGGTATGCGCTGCCGAAAGGTCTCATTTCCCTAAGGAGATGGATGTAATTGATGTATCAGAAGGAGGAATATCCAGAAGATACAAATGAGAATTCACCTCGGACGACTGCGTGAAAAACAAGTTGAGGAGGCTTTACTACAAGGCTTGATCAAACTGGCACCCGAAACCTTTATTATTCTAACGGACGGCGAATTTATCAAAAAACGTAAATGAAAAATAATCACGCCACCAAACACTCCACAAGGACCTAACCTCGTAAGAGAATAAGTCTAAAAACAGGATCACACACAGGAATCTTTAGTAAACAAGACAATGGAGACATTAAAAATATTACATTTAAACTCAGACGGTTGGATGAACAAAAAATTACTATACAGTAACTTAATACGACAATGTGACCCAGACGTTATATTTATCTCAGAACATGGGATGAATGACACAGACATGGTAAAATTTTTCCCCTACGAAGTCTTAACCAAAAATCACAGCGGAGAACGTTCCTACGGATGCGCGATAGTTGTAAAAAGAGGTCTTGACTTCAGATCAATAAGTGAACTCGATGAATCATACCTCGCTGTTGAAGTCTGTACGGCAGGGGGCGCCTGGTCCTAGCAAAAGGGTACTTGCCTCTTCACAACTTCCTGCAACTTTGTGGTCATGGCAGAACCGTTCTTTTTGCCGGCGACCTCAATGCGAGGAGTGCTGCCTCAGATTACACGTCAACTTATTGAAAGGCAAATTATGACAAGAATTGTACCAAACTTCCCCACATACATTACACACAGAGCAGCCACAAAACCAGACATAGTGCTCACGAGCACTGTGTTTCCCTACAACTACTTAATTGAACCTGACCCTCCTATACTTAGCGACCACCAGTCTATCCTTATTAAAATCTCAACCTCCCCCATTCAAGTCCCTATCCCAGAAGGCAAGAGCTACGTTCGAGCCAACTGGGATACTTATAAACGACTCCTCGCAAATTAAAACCCTGACCCCTTAATTAATGCCACTATAGAAGAGATTCACGAGAAGTTGTATAAAACTAATGATAATTTATAAAAGCCGATAAGAAAGCCATTCCCCGAGTTAAATATAAAACTCTTCCTGCCCCTTCTTGGACCCCGAGAATGAAATCACTCGCGAGGGAACACGGGGAACAAATCAATGAAGGAAACCTCAGTGGTCTTGACATTACTACGCACAGACGAACACGACAGATACGCGACGAATTAATAACTCTTATTAGGGACCAACAGAATGTAATTTGGAACAATTTGGTAGACGGACTAAATAGAGAAAACGACTCACGTACATTCTGGCAGACAGTAAAAAGCCTAAGAGGCGGACAGACACAAAAGACCATAAAACTTACACGTGACAATACCGAAATTACGGATGCGGAAGAAATCGAAAAGGAATTCAGACTATTCTGGGCATCTATATTCAAAATATCCCTGGAAGAGAATGATAACTTTAGTTTAGACTTTGAAGACGGAATAATAAACGATTTGAACGACCAGATACACAAAACCCTTCCTCAAAATTGTGTATCGCAGGAAAGGGACATGGAGGGACTCGACGGTAGAATTACTGATTGACAAGAAGTATTTACAAACTTCACTCTACTAACACTTGACCATCGACACATACTCTTGCTTCTCTATCCCACTTCTTCTTGAGGCGTGTCGGTTAGGGAGCTGAGCCTCCATAGATACTCTTAAGGCCAAGAGCCATATCTGAACCGGGCGGCTTACTCGGCGCAGGCCGAAGTTTAGCTCGGGACGGGTTAGTACCCGTGTGAGAGGTGGGTCCTTTTGAGTGGAGCAAACAATGTTGGCGTTTGGCGTCAGGCAGGTAAGGAGGGTTCACTGACATGCTAGCGGAATAAACAAGACGAATAACTGGATTTCAGCCGCACCTTCAAACTTTCTGTTTTCTCGCCTTTTCCTTACTTTTTTTCACCTTATAACGCTAAATGAAGAAAAGAAAGAAGCTCTATTAAAATAATGGAAGGAACGAAAAGGGTCTCCTTGTGGACCATGAAAGGAGCAAAAAAATTGAAACGCACTCTTGTATTCAACGTGATATATGGGGAACTAGGAATAGTACTCATCCGACTCCTAGACTACTCAACCAGCTATGTGGCCATTTGCCAAACGGAAAAAAAGATATGGATAACTTAATCAGTAACAAAGCCACATCAAGCTTCCAGAAAATCGGACTAGAAGCTAAAGTTCCTCCACAAGTGGAGGCCCAAAAGATCATATACTGTCGATAGATAGATCCATGGATAGGGGAGCATACAGCAACGTAAATAAAAGAAGAGATCGAAAAAGACAAGAATACTCAAGAAAGTTGTGAAATTCAGGAACAAAACTAACAAAGAAGTGTACACCCATGTTTTTAAGTTTTTTTCAGAAAAACAGGCATGGCACGTAAGAAGAGAGAGAACGGCCTGTTAGCATTTAATCTAAAGATAAGCCATGATCAAATCAAAAGCGATGAGTTCCTAAATTTTCTCACTTGTTTCTGCTCAAAATGCAGCTCAACTTTACACACATAGAAAGATTGTAAAAGCAAAGAAAAGAAGTGCACGAATTGTGGCGGGAACCATCGCACGATGGCAATGGCTTGTCCAATTAAGAAAGAGATTATCGAAAAGAAGAGGAGAGATAAGATAAGGCTTGAGGAGGAGAAGAAAACCCAAACATATAACAAAGTAGCTAAGGCAACAGCGGAACAAATAGTACCGGCAAAAACTATAATAGAGCTCAAACAGGAAAATTCTTTAAACATACTGGCGTGCATACTACCTGCACACGTAATGAACGGTGTACACCCTGGAATCTATTCCAAGGAACTTAACAAAATTCTAAGTACTAACGGATTGGAACCTATGTGGTGCCCGGAGAACCAGCCATCGTCGGATGTATTAAACACCAAATACACCACACAGACACCTGAAACCCAAACGCAAGCAGGTGAAAATGAGCCCTTCTTCCAATTGACTAGTATCAACCGAGGGTTACAAAGAGATCCAAGATTAGGCACAAGCAAACACAGGAAGAGGAAGAGGGAATGAAAGTGGAATTACCTGTAGCCAAGGCAGGCTGCTCCGAACCCCAACAGGAAAGAAAAGCAATAGAAGAAGCAGGAAACGAGGAACCCCACCACCAAACCCAGCAAGAATATAAGGTAAAAAAGTGCATTAATCTGAGAATATACGCCCCTGAAGATAGACCCTTCCCCATAGGAAACAATAAGGAAATCATCATAGGAATTAAAAAAAGGGCATTTTACGTTCGAATTCGAAGGCTCGTATTCAGATAAGGAAGTCCACAAATATCTAACGTGTGGAGGGATAATAATCCCGAAATGGATATGCTTTAATATAAAGAAAGAAGAACTTAAAAAGAAAAGAAGCGGTCGAACAAATGCCCCCTGCGAAAGAGAGCTAAAGAAAGCTGAAAGAAGATCTTCACTGGAACAATAAGATACAAAATGGAAAGGAAAAGAAAGCTTAAAATAGTAAGTCACAATGTGTGAGGTTGGGATGCCAAAAGGCTCTCGCATTGTAATTCATACTTTAAACTTGACCCTGAGATCATCCTACTAAATGAAATCAACATCGATCCGGAAATAAACCCCATTAAAATGTTTAATTATACGACAATCTACAAGACAACAGAAGATATAAACTACGACGGAGTAGCGATAGCTGTCCAAAATGACATAAAATTTACAAGATTGAAAGAATTAGATGAGGCCTACTTAGCTATCGAGGTAAAGACTGGAACAGGAAATATAATAATTATGGCAGGGTACCAACCCCCAAAGGTAGGGTATGTGCCTATACATAACTTCATGGAGATATTTGACAAAATGAACAAGTATTATTCTTAGGAGACCTGAACGCCCGAACAAGAGCCGCATGGTATACAGCCCACTTCAACAACAGCGGAAGAAATGTAGATCTGCTAACAGCAAGGGGCATAATTGAGAGGATCGGACCGGAATTCCTTACCTACATCGGCTTAAGAAGTCCAACTAAACCAGATATCCTGGTAGCTTCCCCTAAATTACACTATAACTATTTAATAGAAAGAGGCCCCCCCCCCCACCATCAACGATCACGAAATGGTGGTAGTAACATTGTCAGCAGACCCTATACAAATAAAATGCTAAGTCAGAAAAAGCTTTAAAAAGGCTAACTGGCGCAGCTACGCCGAAGACCTAGCAAATTACCAGTAACCAGATCTAAACGATGCAACCTCGGAAGAGATAGATGAGGCACTAAATAACATGATGAAAAAGCTGATAGATACAGACAAAATTCATATACCCAGAACAACGTTTAGAACATTGCCACATCATCGGTATACATCGCAGTTAGCAGATTTGGAAAATAGATATTTAAACCTAAGAGAAAAGATAGAGCGAGTTGGTGCAGAAAGAGGTGATAGAGAACGCCTCCTCATACAAATACAATGGAGCTAACCCAGCACCAATATATAGATAGTGTAGAAATCCCTACAGAACTGCAAACAAAGCATAAAAGTCACCAACAACTGCGAAATATTCAAATATAACAAAAGATAAAATAGGAAGAAGAATAGAGGAGTGAGAGCCCATACACATTTGAATAAATGATACGATATAAAAGTTGAAGACAACAACTAAGGTGATAGCTGGTCACCCAGAAACCTGCACTAACTTTTACTCATTCCATTTCACCACTGTAATCTAATGATTACTATCCACTCTACTCTAACCATATACTTTTAACTTCTAACTTTTTCAAGACGTAATACGCAGAATAACAAAAAGAGGCTACAAACAACATATAACGGAGAGGAAGAACAAGGCGATTCTGATGCTTAACCTACTGTACAATCTAAGAGGATTAGGCATGAAAAATAAAGGAAATATCTATCTTGCACTGGGAAGAGAGGTACTACTATACTCGCCACCCCTATCAACGGTGAAACAAGGACCAAAAAATTGGAACTCCAGGGAATACAAAATAAAGCTCTCTACCTAATCACCAACACACGTAGGAGAGAGAGGAGAAGACTACAGGATCTGCACCAAGAAGCAGGATTAGAAACGCTCAACATCAACATCACAAACAGAGCGGAGAAAATATGAAGGAAGATAGACGATCTACCTCCGATATTTGCCGAGCATACGAACACCAGAGCTGGAGTCCCCTTTAACACTCGACTTCCCAGCGGCAGACAACAGCTGAGAATCGAGGAGGTTCCCATGTTTACTTAAGTAGAAATTCAAAAAGAGAGAAGGAACAAGCATAACGATAAAGATATTTACCCGACTATATACAAACCCAACCAACGAAGTAACCAACCAAGACACCAGATTGATACCCTAATAAGACAACCGAATTTAAACAACTAAAATAGGAAGAAACAACCGACTAAGAAAACAACACAGATCAAAGGTGTAAACAGAAATAATACGAAGAAAATCAACTAAAAATGTAATAAGTGAACTATATTAAAATTTTAACAAAAATGATAGTGAAGTGAAAGTTAATAGTAAAACATGTGAACAAAGTGAAACTAAAGTGAAACAAAGTAAGGAAAGTAAAAACAGGTAACATAACAATACATAAACAAAGCTCAGAGCTAAGAAGATAACTCAAAACGGCATGAATACTACGATAAACACATGAATGAAAGATGAAGAGAAAAAGGGAACAGAGATTAGGCGGTCCTCCCGCTTCTGTATGAGGAACATAGGTGTTAAAAGTGTGAGAAAGGAAGTAAGAATGATGAGTAAATGCATGACGGTGGTTCGGAATCCACGTTAATCAGAAGGTTCCCCTTGTTCTTCGTGCAAGGATATTCAACCCTTTCCACTTTTTACTACCGAGGTTGCTCAATCTCCTTCCTCGCCAATCTGTCCTCTTTTAACTCAAAACTTTCCGTCTCCCACAGCTATAAACCCTCTTCTAAAGCTTGTTTCGGACTTCCCATTAAGCACTTCACTATCGGTTCACTTGAAATGAGAGTCAGAAGTGTAGAGAGTTTCTCCAAGAGCATGTCAGCCGCGGGCCTTCTCCTCTTCTGTGTCATCCCGATCGTGGGAGGGGTACAGAGGGGAGTAACCGTGAGCCTTACCTTTTCTCCCCCTAAAAAAAAGTATGACTATTTGTCGCTCCTATCTAGTTTTCTGGCAAAGAAGTAAAAGGAAAATAAGAGTTTGAAAACATGCTTGTTTTAACGGCGGTGAACTCTGAAACGCCGAGATGTCGGGAGTATGATTTCCGGCTAAAATTGCACATTAAATGCCGGTTTTTCATTTTAATATTGTACGAATATTCATGCAAAGTTGATAACTGCTAACACCGCAATTCAAACTACATCAGCGTAACCTCCACAACCATGTCAGTTCACCTTCAAAATGGCGTGATTAAAAAACAAGCCTACTCTCATGGCACTACCCTAACCCATGAAAAACTGAATAAGGACACCTCCATCATCCTGAGACTCCAAAACCGCAGAAGATTGCGGATGGCCGAAGCCGTCATTATTCAAATAAAAAAACCGGCAATTAACGTGCAACTTCACCTAGAAACCATACTACCGATATCTCGGCGTCTCCGAGTTGACTGCCATTTAAAGAAGCACTTTCCCAAACTTCATTTTCCTTTGCCTCCTTTGCCCGAGAACTAGATCGCAGCGACAAATAGTCAGATATTTAAAAATTTTCTTGATGAGCTAGGTGGTGAAATGTATAGTAGGTGTGATATGGGTGAAGAAGTTTTGTAGTTTTTGTTACCCTGGTTGCGAGGGCATCGCCTTCGTTTTACTACCATATTATTCCTCTTTTGTTGTCTTGTGTTATTTTTTGCCTCTAGTGTTCCCACTGTTGGCATTTTAGACCGGCTCTGAATCTTTCTTTTAAATATATATATATATATATATATATATATATATATATATATATATATATATATATATATATATATATATATATATATATATATATATATATATATATATATATATATTATATATATATATATATATATATATATATATATATATATATATATATATATATATATATATATATATATATATATATATATATATATATATATATATATATATATATATATATATATATATATATATATATATATTCCTCCGGCGTAGCTTTCTAGCCTTTCAAGTTTGTCTCGTAGAGAGGACCGAAAGGAGTATCCGGCCTAGAGTGAGGGTTCACGACCGATTACCGGTTTATCGCCTCCGATTACAGGGCAGGGAGATCTTGGCCATGGAAGTCCTACCCTGGGTGAGAAATATCACAAAGGACGAGGACTGCGTTTTTCAACAGGAAGGTGCCCCGGTTCACACGACCATACCCTGCAAGAGTGCTAATAACTGAACATGAATTTCTGCTCTAATGGATTTTGTTCTCCATAGTCGCCTAACCTCAAACCCATCGACTACTCCTTGTTGGTGCATGTCGAAGACAAGGCCTGCAAGGTCCGCGACAGCAATTTTGACGAGGTTAATTCCTCAGTCAAATGCGTTTGGGACAGCATAAGGAAAGACTTCGTCAATACAGTCTGCGTGGCCTTCAGGTCTCGCCACCAAGGGCGGCCACATTGATTAATATAATTTAAACACATATTTATATGTAAAACAATAAAAACGTGCCAAAGTACACCAAAACTATCATGTGTCCTTTTTTAGAGAGTCGTCACACTCGTAATAGGACTTTTGCAATACACGATAAACGCGACAAGCTTCCCACCGAGGCCAAGGAGAGGCCAATACAACAAACAGAGATACTAGAAAAAAAGGAAACTTGAACCCCAAAACTTCTCTCAATAGAAAAGCAAAGAAAAGAATCTAACGGAAGAATACTAGAAATAGACTTCAAATAGATTTGAACAAAACCACCATCCTTGGAATTTAAACTGAATGTGACAAGAATTACCCAAATTTGATAGAAATTACCATGATATAATAATAAAATCAATTGAATCAAAGAAAGAACATTGAAGAAACAGTAAAAACAAAGGAAAAGGAAAGCTGAACTTAACAAACACAAAAGAAATAAGTAATACATGGGCTTAAACGCCAATCTCGAAAGAACATATAAGAACTAAAAAAGCAACAAACAAAGAAAATTATTAGCATGATTTCTAAGCATCTTTGCAGCTATTTACAAACCTAATAATTTCTTCTCGTTTATTTAATACAGAGTCACCCCCAAAAAACGGGCCTGCACACACTTTTTGTGATACATCCTTCATTCATTTACAAATCACCTTTACTTTTCAGGACATGACAGAAGTAACACCTGTGAATACAACTAGATCTCAATGGGAGCTCCAACAAAGAATATACTGCGTCAAACATTACTACAAGACAGGCTCGTTCGAGAAAGTGCAGCACACTTTTTTGCATCAGTTCGAATGTAAAAAAGCTCCCTCCAAGAGCAAAATCAGGACTGGGTGGAGCACTTCAAGAACTATGGGACAGCGGAGGACCTCAATGCAGCAAGTGACAACCGTCCAAGCCACTCAGGATGCCCCAGGAAGCGTACAGATTAGCTGGTCGAGAGCGTGAGAGAGTCAGTCCCTTGGTATATCCCGTGAGACTTGCAGGGGAGTGATAGTAATGGATGCAAAGGTCTACCCATACCGAATACAGACTAAGCAGACCCTTATAGCCTCAGACAAGGAGCAGAAAAAGACTATGGCAGTCAAGATACTAAAGAAGATTCAGGAGACCCCAACTTTTACTAACCTCCTTTGGATCTCAGATGAAGCTCACTTCCATCTTGGACGAAAGGTAAACTCGAAGACAAATGTCTTCTCGGGGACCTAAAGACCAAATGAGGTAGCCACCGAGCCCATACACTCCCCTAAGTGCACGATATGGACTACAATCTCAGTCAGAGGCATCATCGTACCATTCTTCTTCGAGGAATCTGGCGCGACAGTGACAGTCACCAAGGAGCGAAATGTTGAGGGCCTCAAAAACTTCAAGAGGGAGCTGCAGCCCCTTTCTCATGGCTTCTAGGGAAGTTCTGGTTCCAGCAAGATAAAGCAAGCTCTCCCACCTCAAAGCTGTCCCGAGATTGACTGAAAGAGAACTTTTTTGGCTGTGTGATCAGTCTCAAGACTGACTTTGAGTGGCTACCTCACAGCACATACCCTAACCCCCGCCCCAGATTTCTGTCTCTGGGGCTACCTTAAAGACAGAGTGTACGCAGGGAGACCCATGACTACCACGGAAATCAAGGAAGCTATCAGGGAGGAGATCAAAGCCATTAGTTGGTCGCTTTGTAAGGACATCATGGACAACTTTGTGCAACGCTTCAAGAAATGCACAGAGCTAAAGGGTCATCTCGAACACGTGCTCTAGAATAAAGAAGAAAAGTCCAAAGACTCTCATGTTTTGATATGATGTTTTTAAACACAATAAATTAGTTATCACCAAACTTTCACTCAATTATTGCAAAAAATTAAAAAATGAGGCCTATCGAAATTTGCGGGCCGTTCTGGGGGTTCACCCTGTACATTTCAATACCTTACCGACTTTACCTATGTTCCCCCTAAACTTATCTCACGACTAATTGAATTAAATTGAATTCTATTCACTTCGCCCTGATGATGATCCTCGATAGGGAAAGACGTCTTGGCTCGTAAAGATATGCCACTTACAAGCCTTTTCTCTACTTTCGCATCTTCTGTGAAGAGCTTGGTCGATAAGGTAAAGAGGCTGCAGTTTAAAATTAATAAAGCAGCTGTCGCTGTGGAGTTCAGTCAATCTTGTTGTATTTATCATGGCCTCACTCCACGATATCTCTCTCTCTCTGTCTCTGTCTGTCTGTCTCTCTCTCTCTGTCTCTGTCTGTCTGTCTCTCTCTCTCTCTCTCTCTCTCTCTCTCTCTCTCTATATATATATATATATATATATATATATATATATATATATATATATATATATATATATATATATATATATATATATATAGTAACAGAGATAGCCGTCGTTGCCGGGGTAAAATGTGCGTTCGGAAATAAAGTAAGACGGATATTTAGAAAATGTCCTGTCGAAAATAAATCCAGAACAGATGCACATTGTTTAAAATTCATATATTGTGGGACAAAAAAATCTTCACCTACATATTATTATTAGTTTTAGTTGGAAGGTAGATTCAGATGAGATGCGCACTTTCCTTATCATATAATATACTTAAAATGAGTAAGCTTTTCACTGCGAACGCCCGGCAGTTTAAGCTCACGCGTGACTATTAGTTATGAACGAACAAAGTTGTGACCACAGAAACAGAGCGAGTGTTTTATCGATACTGTAACGCTATTTTAAGAATGGGATTTTTCGAATTTTTTTTCTCTTAGTTGGATATCCTTTGTAGAGGAGAAGAGGGGGAGTCAGAGGGGGGCGTAAGGGAGAGAAAAAGAGGGAATGGATGAGAGAGGGGCGGAGTGGGGGCAAAGGGGGGGGAGATTGGGTGAGAGGGGGGGTAGAGGGGGGGGGTTAGAACGAGGGGGAAGAGTTTTATCTTTTGGTTTGGATGACCTTTTGTAGGGGGAAGATGGGAACAGAGGGGGAGAGAGAGGGTTGTACGATGGGGATGGGATAGAGAGAGGGGTAGAGAGTGATAGGAGAGAGTGGGAAGAGGGGGAGATAATTATTTTCTCTTGGTTTGGATGTCCCTCTCCCCCTCTATTCCCCTCTACCCCATCTCCCACTCTATACCCCTCTCTTACCTATCCCCCTCTCGTCCCTCCCCTCTCCCCCTTCTATCTCCCTATTTCTGCCCTTTCTACCTCATTCTCACCTATTCCTCTTCTCTCTATCCCATATCTTCCCTCCTTTATCTCTTCTCACTTCCCCTCTATCCACCTTGTTTCTCCCCACTCTCTCCCTCTTCCCCTCTCTCTGGCCATCTCTCTCCCCTACCTTATCTATCCCCATCTCTCCTCTAGCCCTCTCTCTCTCCACCTCTTCCTCCCTCCCCCTTCTCTTCCCCCTCCCCTCTCTCACCCTCACAGTCTCTCATCCCCTCTCTCCCTCTCCCATATTAGAACTAAGGTCAGATGAGTGGAAATATGTAAGTGAGAGATCCTACCCACCGCATTTGATAAAATTCCAGCCAATCATTCGGATATCTTATAACTATGGAGCCAATGAAAGAGATAATTGGGCCTAATGGAATGCCATTCCAAAGCACGAAAAAACTTGTATGCCACCTCCACATCACGAAGGGATGATTTTTGAAAATGTATTAGTTTCCTATGTGTTCCAGCTTTGGCCCCCCCTTAAAATCGTGTGCGAACGGAAATGACATAAATGTCACATTTAAATATTCTAATACCATACAAAAATCCTTGACTAGACTGCTTCCAATCAATCAAGACGCTGGCGTATACCGTATACCATGACATAATTGCAATTTGGCATACATCGGAGACTCGGGCCACTTTAATAAGAGGATAAAGGAAAATCAAGCCGATATAAGAAGAGGTACGAGTTCTTCAAGTCTCTTTACGCACATGCAAAATTACGACCATAGAATCGATTTCAACCAAACAAAAATCATTTATAAATCAAGCAATTATATTGAGAGGAGAATTGCAGAATCTATCATCATTAACAAAGTTAATAATTTCAATTCATCCAAAGGTCAATACAAATTCAACAAAATATATATTGAATAAAGTCGCCAATCGTATTTATAAACCCCCGAAAGCAAAGCTCTCGAAGATTAGTAACTTCCCCTGAGTCCACCCAAATACTTATCTTTTTTCCAGCTTGTTTCCTGCGTTTTCATTTTGTTTAGTATTTTGTTCGCCTTATATATACTGGGCTCCTTGCTTGGCTTTTTTCATTACTTAGTTGAAAATGGCAATTATAACTTTGCCGAAACTAGTTCCCCTGTTATATTATCTTCTCTCTCATATATATATATATATATATATATATATATATATATATATATATATATATATGATAAAAGTTTCAATAATTCATGACTTCGAGGACCTAGTTGTATCAATGGCACTAAGAAACAAAGATAGTAAGGGGTTAAAATTTCTAGTTTTCATAAAATACTAAAATTTAATAGTGCAATTTAGGATACTGATAAATACAATAATATAAATTTCAATAATTCCTGATTATTTCTTTATTACTGACGTTTAGCTCGTCTGTAGCTTCCTTGGAGTAACAAGAAACTAAGACAAGAATTATAAATTACCAATTGGTGTAAGGGGGTCTATGTGTGTGTAGGGGACAAAAGATTGTGTGGAAGATAGACGGAAGTAAAACCGTTGAAAGAGAAATTAGTGTGAGAGATTTTCAAAAGGGTGCAAGGCGACTGGTGATCAGGCCTATCGCTTTAATTATTTACATGTTTTGTGATCTTTTGGGGTTGTTTTTGATATTTTTTATTATTATGGCGTTCAAGCCATTTGTCTTAATATAGTTTGAATGTGTTGTGTACATTTACTGTTGTTTTGTAATAATTTAAAATTTGGTGCTTAGTATTTTTGTAATTATTTAATTTGTGCTGTATGCACTCATGTATTTTATGTTTCTTCTTTTTTCATGTCTTGTTTGGTTTCAAATGAGTCTTGTTTAGTATAATTTTTATCAAGTTCGGTGGTTGTATTCATAAATCGGAGTCTATTTAGTCATAAATGGTTTAAGGTCAGATCCTTTGGCAATTAACACTTTATCACGCGTAAAACGGCACTTCATCTACGCCATCCACTAGGCTAGCGGACCTTGGAAATCTGTTCTGGTTAATAATTTGAATGATTTCTTCATTCAGTTCTCAATTGACCAGTTCTTGCATTTTCCTTGTCCGTTCTTTAATGACAAGGAAATGTTACTTAACCACGTTTTCCTGTGCAGCTCTTCTTGGGGTCTTCTTTCTCGCCTACGTGTACCCATAATTAGGTACAAGTATTTATTCTGCACGACTTGTAGTCTCCTCTTTTGTGGTGCTGTCATAAGTGCTAGCATAGGCGCGTTCCTCCATGGACAATTGATTATCTGGCTGAAATCATCGGCGTATTGAATGTAGAGGCAAGTGGGGTTCGCAGGAGCCTATACATCTGCTGTATAAATCTACTGGAGAGTGGGGGACAGACAGACCCCCCTCCCTGTTGGAGGCCCGCAGTGAGCGGAAACTTTGGTCCGTCCGTGCCTCCTAAACTGATATACGCCGCTCTCTCCATGACGCAGTCACAGAGAATTCTTTCTAAGTTTTCACTCAGTCCCAACTGTAGGATCTTGTATTGCATTCCACGCTGCCACACCTTATCAAACTCCTTTGATACATCCAGCAAACAATTTCCACGTAACTCTTTTCCCGTTTGGCTTGGGCAAGCTTTTCTGTGATGACATTTATTGCCATCTGCGTACTTCGCTTTTTTCTAAACCCGAACTGGTACTGGTTAGAGAGTGAGTTTTCCCCCAGCTAAGACACCAGTACTTGTTAGAGGATCTTTTCGAAGAGGTAGCTGCTAAATTCCAGAAGTGCTATTGGCTGATAGCTCTCTCTCTCTCTCTCTCTCCCTCTCAATGTTGGGTCCTTTCCATGCTTTAGCAAAAAAATCATTTTCACCGTTTTATATGCATTTGGAAAGTATCCCGTGTTTATCGATGCGTTAAAAATTCTTCTATTCCCTTCGATAGCGTTGGCTGGTCCTTTTTCGAATTTTAACTTCGTAGGCCACGATTGTCCTGAGGCTTTTTGATGGAATGAGTGGAGCGCCCGAGTAGTTCCTCTTCGGTAATCTCGACCTCTCCGTCGCGCTGTCTATCCACCTGGTGGTGAGGATGCGTACTATAAATCTGCGTATTAGGCTCGGCTATGATGTCGGTTTTGAACTCTATATAATAATCTTCGTTTTCTTCTTCAGTTATACTGAAGGTTGTTTCCCAATAACGTCGGAATATTTCTTCGAGGTTTCTTTCTTCTGTTTCTAATGTTCCGTTTTCTTTTAATATTTCCATTTTATTCTTTTTCTCAGTCGATCCTTTGAAACGCCTGATTTTATTGCAAAATTCTTTGGGAGATGAATCATGATCGAGGCTGTCGATCACATCGTCCCATCGTCTCCACTGTTTGAGGTTCAACTGGTTTAGCTCTTCTTTGATCTCTTTACTAGGTTGTATTGAGTCAATTGATGTGTTCCTGATGTTTATTGCATATAGGAATTTCAGTTCACAGTATAACTCCTTCATGTATTCAGTCCGCCTGCAGGTTCGGAGAGAGTTATAGTCAGATTTATGGATACAAGCTCAATCCACCTTAATAAGATGTTTATTAAAGTCATCGAATACCTCGTCGATCTCTTCGAGAATTGCCTCATCCAGGTTTGGCCAATGGTAGGCCTCGAGGAGACGCGTATACCGTGCCCAGTCTGCTTTTTTGTAGTTTTTAGTCGCAGGCGACTTTATATCTCACTATGTCGGTCGGTCGGTCCGTCCATCGGTTCCTGTTTTGCTTTTTTTATTGTTTTGGTAATAATATTGTAACTTTTCAACCGATTCTAACGAAATTTGAAACCTTAATGTTGTTTGATATTTTCTTTCGAATGATATAATTGCCGAATTCCTCCCAAGGTTAGCCGGGGAATTATTTGGCATTACATCATAACTATCCACCCGATTTTAACGAAATCTAAAACCTTTATGTTGTTTTACATTCTCTTTCAAATAATATAATTGTCAAGGTACTCTCAAGTTAGCCCGGAAATTATTTCGTATTGGCAATAACAGCATAACTATTCGGCCAATCCTAAAGAAATTTTCAACCCTTATGTTGTTTTACATTCTCATTTGAATGATATTATTGTCAAGGTCCTCCCAAGGTAAGTCTGAGAATTATTAAAAGTTTTGAAGGTCGTAAGGTCATAAATAAGAATAAGTGAGAACACGCAACTTTTGGTGAGCAGACGTGGTTTCTAGCTACAGCTGGGACTTGTATAGTAGGGCGTAGTATCACAACCAACTTTAAGGCATATTTCAGGTTTGTAGAGCAGACCATCCGAAATTTGGAAATGAAGACGAAAAAAATCTGAAAAAATCGTACTTTTGGGGGGTACAAATTTTGCTTTAAAATGATCTTTTCTTTTGGGTATGGCTGGTCGGATTCAATTATTATAGTTCTCATCTCTGAAGTTAGAAATGGGTAATTTTCGTACAGGAAGAAAAATTGCACTTTAACTCGTAATGTATCTGAGGTTTGGACAATTTTAGATCGAGGAATTCTTTGTTTGTAAACTACTTGGAGGACTCTATAAATTAATCAATGAATGACGAATTTACAAGATATTTACAGAGTATTTCCTATTTAGGGATATGGCTTTACCTTTTTGAATGTATGTTATATATTCACTCATTATATGTATTATTTCTGTTTTATTCTAACGGGTCTTTCTACGAGTATTATTCATTTTCAGGGTTAAAATGAGTAAAAGAACTAGAACATCAATAAGTCACAGTGTCTTTGGTTCCCCAATTCTAGAACTTTCTCATTATGAACTACCAACAAAACAACAGGTTGAAAGATATGTTCAGTATGTAAAAGACAATAAATACAAGAGGAACAAGGATGTTAATCCTGAAGTATCAGAGGCCGTCACTGATATTTATAAAAGAGCCATTATTTCACTTCAGCCGATCAAGAATGTTAAAACCAAATTGCTCCAATTGGTGGAAGAAGCGTCTGTAGTATCGAAACAATGAATGAATACCACTAAGAGTAAGAAGTTTATCTCATTATTAGGTCAACCTTTTGATAAAGCAGGCTGCCATTGTGCTGATCTCTTGGATTGCAAATGTGAAAAATACATGAATGTTCCACGTAGAGAGTATGAATTTCTTATTAACCAAAGAACTGGGCATCACATGAAAATTGAAGGAGTGGATATAAAAACAAGTCAAATGATTAAAAAAAGAAAATCAAAGAAGATCGAATTCAGGAAAGAAAAGAAGAAGCAGAGTCACAAAAAGAGAAGAGGGAAGAGAAAACTACAATTTCAGACGAATCCTAGGATGAAGAAACCTTATATTCTGATATTTCTGATGATTAATGGAAGAAATTCTTTGCAAAAATAGAAAACATCATACCATCACCAACAATTAACATAGAAGCAGATCGCTATTCTGTGTCAAATAGAGCTGCTGCTGGTGCTATTAGTAGTATATCCCTATTCGACTATGGTATAAATTCAGAAGACCGCTCCCATGGAATTAACCATCGTAAAGTCTGGAAGGCACGTCAGAAGTTAAAGAGGAATTTTACCAAATCTGAATATTTGGGAGATAAAAAAATACTGCTTTGCTTTTTGATGGGAGGAGGGACAATTCCTTGCAAACTAAAAAGAAGAAAGTGAACAAATGGTATGGAGTAAAAGAAATTCAAGGTCACTATGTGCTTGTAGGAGAACATGGTACTTTTTATTTAGATGAAATAGCTTGTTGAAAATGATATTAAAGATGAGATAAAGGCAGTAGTTGATGTTAGCACGGCAACTAATATGACTACAAGAATGGAACCATTAGAGGGCTAGAATGTCAATTACATCATCCTTTACAGTGGATCATCTGCAGCTTGCATCTAAATGAGCTTCCTTTAAGGCGCCTGTGCATGAAATATATCTATTGGTCAAACAGAAAGTGAAATTCAATGGAAACTACCACTTGGTACAGCCTTAACCACCTGTGAAACTCTACCAATATCACTAAATGACTTTCATTGTATTTCTAAAGGAGCTCCTCTTCCAGATATAGATGTGTAGAGGCTTAGTAGGGAGCAAACTTACATGTACAGAATTATCAGGGCTATTAGAATTTGTTGTGTATCATTATGAGCCCATCTAGTTTCACATCAAATTCTCTGAAATGCACGGAGGGATCTACCCATTTGGAACAGATCAATCTTCTGTCAATACTCTAACCTGCCAGTGAACCCATAGCATGGCAAACAATCCAAAAGAATTCCTTGTCGCAAAATGCCCCTTTTGATCACTCCACACCTGACACCACTTTTGTCGTAGTATACCTTGTGGTCGTGATATACTTCTTTGATGAAGTGGGCTTTGTTCTAAGAGTTCTAATTTTGTTGTTTTAATGTTAGCCGCTTCAACACGTAAGGATAGAAGGAAACACACAGGAATTCCCCAAATCAACTTATATTTTAAATTTAACAATTTACTACACAAAAACAAAACATGAACCACAGAAATACTACGAATTTTAAAATACACAAAAAAGACTTCAATAATATAAGCCCTCTAATATTGGCTAATTCGCTACTCACTTCAATATACAAGAAATAGGCTAATTATTTCAACTGGAATTCAAAAACCTTGGTTGCTCTGGCGGCGGGTTTGAGTTTGACCTTGAACTCAATGAGCCCCGAACACCACAGGAATCTGGTAGGTCATTTGACGCATGCTTAGACCAGATTGTTAGAGGTGGTCGAGATCACAAGGTACTTTGGCGAGTGTAGCAGATGGGAGTCTACACAGTATTCAATGGGAAGGGGGATTCTTCAAGGGCGAGAACAATCACTGTGCTTTAGGAGGCACCAGGGTAGGCGAGGTCTCTCTGGCAAGAGTAAGTTGAATTTGGTTCTTAAACCAAGTTAACTTAGAGCTCGGTGTGAACACCGGGTAACGGGCTCGAGGGGGAGCTTTTTCTCCTTCGCTACGTAATTCCTCATGGGCGAAGACTGTAGTTGGGGGGGATCCTTTTTCAAGGGCGAGGATAGAGAAGGGGGGTTTCTCTGACGAGAATAAGTTGAACTGGAACAAGTTACCTTAAAGGTCGGTTTGGTATCAGGAACTAGCTCGAAGATGAGCTTCTTCTTAGTTCCAGTCTTCCTCAAGGGCGAGGCCTATCTCGGTGTTTTGGGATACACCAGGATAGAAGGGTGGGTTCTCTGACGAGAATAAGTTGAACTTGGTTCCTCAACCAAGTTAAATTATGAGTTTGGTGTGGCCACCAGGCAACGAGCTTGAGGGGAAGCCTTTTTCCACTACTTTTCGTAATTCCTCAAGGGCGAGGACGATCTTCGGGCTTTAGGATGCAACAGGATATGAGAAGTCTCTCTGACGAGAGTAAGTTGAACTTGAACAAGTTAACTTAACGTTTGGTTTGATAACCAGGGACTAGCTCAAGGATGAGCTGCTTATTAGCCCCCTTGGTAGCCCTGCCTCTCTTGCAGGGGACTTCGTAGTTTGGCGACTCACGTATTCTACCTGTCCAGTCTTGGTAGCCCGGCCTCAATCTGGGGACTTCGTAGCTTGGATACTGACGTATTCTACCTCGTTTTTTCCGAGTGTTTCTTATTTATACCTCGTCACCCCACTGAGGTAGAGGTATGAGGAAGATGGGGGGGCTTGTGGACGGGCCGCAGGATGGTTGTTAGTCCAACGGTTTTTCTCATCAAGTCTCAACTCTGCTCCAGCTGGCATGAGAGCTTGAGAGAAACGCGTCTCCAATTTCTTACTTCAGGTGAAATTGAATATACTCTCATAGGGAAGATCTTGCAGTTTAAAACCGTTCGGCTTTTCATAGAGACGAGTGGCTAGGGCCTTGGTTACGAGTTTGACCCACGGTGCCGGGCTCGGATGTTTTTGCGGTTACCCTCCCGTGTCTCCACTGAGAGACAACGGGAGAGTGACGATTCCCCTACATTCCTATTGGGTCGATCCTGAGAACGTCTTTTTGGCAATGCTGTCAGACATTGATCAGAAAAACAGGAAATTAGTTATTGACAAAATCAAGAAGATCCGAGAAGTTACTGTGTATGAGGAATCGATACGTGATTTCAGTCCACCAAAAATAGATAAGACTGCTGAGAACCTAACAGATCTATCTCCCCCTGAAGAGGTGTGCAGGTTTGAGCCACCACTTACAATGCATCTATATAATACGGACTTGCAAAATATTTTCGACGAGCCACTCTCTATTGACATTCCATGCCAGTATCAAGTTGTGGAGCGGTATGTGCGAATGGTGGCGGAAGCTTCTGGCGAAGTTTATGGAAAAGAGGATCCCGAGATAATTATTTTGAATGAAATTAAGATAGACTCCGAAGCGAATAAAATCAAGCTTTTCAACTATACCATCATCGCAAAAAAAATACCAATGACTTCAACATCGACGGCGTCACAATCGCAGTAAGAAATGACATCAGATTCAGCAAACTTAAGGATTTGAACGGAGCTTACTTGGCGCTTAGCCTATGTGCCTCCACGGAGAACCTGATTGTCATGACAGGGTACTAACCCCCAAGGAGGAACTTCCTGCTCTTTTACAATTTCATGGAATCTTTCGGGCGAAAAGATCAGGTAATAGCTTCGGGCTATACAGGTAATTTTAACAAGGCAGCAATAAACCTGTATACATTGCTTGAAGGGAGAATAGTCGTTCGAAGTGAATCAGAATATCCAAGATACTTTGGTTTGCATAAAGCCACCAAGCCCGATATTGAACTTGCGACTCCAGATCTACAGTTTTATTATCTCGTGAAGAAGGCCCCACCCCCATCGCCCAACGACCACGAAATAGTCGGCTTGACCCTATTGCTGGACCTGTTCCAATAAAGCTGCCCTCCTAGAAAACAATACAGGAATGCTAATTGGGAGGCTTATGCGGAAAAACTAGCCAGACACCAACAGGAGGACCCTTCCGAAGCAACTTTCGAGGAGATCAACCTGAGACTTGAAAACCTGATGGATGCACTAGACAAGGCGGATAAGAAATATCTCCCCATGACAATCTATGGAACCTTCCACAACCAATAAGGACGGCTCAAATTACAGACCTTGAGCATTAAAACATCGAATTGAGAGACGCTATCGAGCATGCTGGGCTGCAAAGAGGCGATAGGACCCGACTACAACGGATAAAGGAAGACCTAATTAACGTCACTGCAGTAGAGAAAAACGCTTGATGAAAACAATTTGTGGAGGCTATTGGATCCGAGTTGAACCTAATAAAATTAAGGAATAAGATTAATATAGCAAGAGGCGAGGCAAGGTGCATTCATAGCCAGGTTTGAA